>JAWPHD010012174.1:0-77914 GCA_037043455.1 Cyrtodaria siliqua
GTTTAAATCTAGTTGTAAATACTTTTGAAACACTCATTTCACATTTATTTAAGGTCAGATTGTTTATCCAATGTAAGTGTTTTATGTAAAAATTATTCATTTATTAATATTGTTTATTGTTGACTATAGTTTAATAGTAGAATACGTTGTAATTTCAGTGTTTAGTTAGGCTAGTAGGAAAAGTGCACATATTTCATTGTGCGGTTTTGTGCGACTTTGACATTGCGCGGTTTATTATGTATTTCGTTAGGCAATGCTTGTGCGGCGTTCTTCGCACATGCAATTCTTGTGCGGCGCACAGTTTTAGGGATATTTAGTATTTAAGGAAAGGTCAACTGCGCACAAGGACTCCGACCTCCATTGATTTCCCAGCATCCTTGATTCATTTACTCATTGGTAATGTGTTTATCTAATATCTACTGATAGGGAGCATTTATTTAGAATTTGTTTATAATAATAAGTACTAAAAGACACTTAGTCTGTTTTAAAGGTACTAAAAGACACTTAGTCTGTTTTATAGAGAGCATCTTTTATTTATCATAGTTTGAAGTAATTAAAGGGACACTTTGAATATTACACTTTAATCTAAGTCATTTGATAAGATCTACTAGATTCACTATGAGTATTATATCTAGCCAAGAATTGTTACATTCGTTATATATTATATTAACTTGTTGATGATATTGATATTTAGCATTTCCTAAAGAGCGTATTAAAAGAAGGAAACGTTCGCACGAGTAGTTAAATTATTTATCTTCCTTGTTATTTTAATATGAAATAGTTTTTTTATAGCGTTTTATTTATTTACAAGTATACTATCGGAGTCCATATTATTTAAACTTTAACGAGGCTACGGCGACAATGTGCTGGTACGCTACCAGTAAGACTTAGTTACAATATTGACCGGACACAATTTTACCTTTAACCTCCGAGTGTGACCTTGACCTTGGATCCACGGATCTGTATGTCGTCTTGTTGTGATGAGGACTTGTGCCAAGTTATTTCAAAATCCGTCCACGAATGCCAGTTATTGATCGGACACGATTTGACCTTTGACCTCTAAGTGTGACCTTGACCTAGAGCCCCGGACCTGGATTTTGTGCGCGACACATCGTCTTGTTGTCGTGAGCACTTGTGCCAAGTTAATGAATGCCATAGTTATTAACTGGACACGATTTGATCTCTAAATGTGACCTTGACCTTAGAGCCCCGGACCTGGATTGTGTGCGCGACACATCGTCTTGTTGTCGTGAGCACTTGTGACAAGTTATATGAATATCCGTCCATGAATGCTAGAGTTATTGACCGGACACGATTTGACCTCTAAGTGTGACCTTGACCTTAGAGCCACGGACCTGGACTGTGAGCGCGACACGTCGTCTTGTTGTGGTAAGCACTTGTGCCAAGTTATTTGAAAATCCGTCCATTATTGTCAGAGTTATCAACCGGACACGAACGAACGAACGAACGAACGAAGGGACTGACTGACGGGGTCATACAAATAAATGTTGGACAACATTAAGACAAAGGTTAAATGATTTAATCTGCTTAATTATTGATAAACAAAATATCGGCGAAAAATCTCTTGAAACCTTTAATCCATACGATTTCGTCACGAGTTAATGGATTCAGTTACATGGATTAGTAAATCCAAATTCTGCTGTAAAATATGGTGAATGCTACCTACCACAATCAAGCAGAACTACTATAAACACACATACAGTATTGAGGTGCTTACATCTTATAAGCTCTCTAATGGTGTGTATAGACAGTAGATGCAATATGCCAGTGCACACGCTGATTGCAGAAGTAGTTGATCAGTATTCTGGTTCATGAAAAGAATGTTTACAAATACTTAATAACATTGGTATTTGTATTTCCAAAGATACATTTCAAAGATACCAAAGTGTAATCGCTGATAAAAGATCCGTTGATTGGCCAACTGTTTCGTCCAGTACAGTTTGTTATGTGTCTATGGATAATATAAATGTGCGTTACAAAAATCACTGGTTAAAACCTCTGATACAACGCGAGGTTTTGATGGTACATCTGTTCAACTTGTTCATCCGAAATCCCAAATAAATATATTGCATGTACATGAAAAGGGTGATTTTTTTTAAATATTCTTTGACAACAGAATGTGGTTTAGTTTTTAAAAAGATACCATGTAGTAAAGGTAAATCATTTTTCGTTCAGCTGTAATGTTGTTATCAAAATTAATGACCTTTTATTTCAGGACAGATATTTTGATGGATTCTGCTTGAATAAATCTATGCATATTAATGAACAATCTCTTGTCAATGAAATTGAAAAAGAAAGAAATAGGTATACTGATGAGCAATCGGATACACTGGTAACATGTAAAACCAAGTCTAATTTGTCAAATATGCCATTTTATCTTACATTACAGGCAGTGATGTTGCTTTGTTTGAAAACGTGGATGATGTTTTGAATAAAACAGTTTCATATTTTAAACCAAATAGAATGAGAGTGGACAAGACGAGAGTTTAATTTTTTTTTTGATTGACAGGATTGATGTATCTTTATGATAAAACTGTATCATATATTTCAACTGACATATTTTCTATAGATCAAATATACAACTTTAATCATAATACTGTTGAAACACTAAAGCCTGTTACGTTAGATGCAGTTCTTTGTACACGAAATAAAGAAATATAAAAAGATCGGACAGGGAAAGTAGCATTCAAGGAGGACAGTAAACCACAAAATACAGAAACAAACACGCAAACAGACAAACAAGAAGGCAAAAGTAATAATAAATGCAAACGACATCACAAACACAAAAAGGGTTGACAACAGGGCTACCGCCTTGGAACGGTCAGTGGCAAAGTAGGCCACTGGGGGTTTAAACCGGTTCAAGGGTGCACCAAACCTCACACTTACCCTACTGTCATCCCATTAAAACAGGACAGTGTAAATAAAGAAATCCCCGCCATGATCTAATCTCTAACCAACAAGGCAGCATCAATAGGCAATATAAGTAAAACACAAATATGCTCGTGTAAATATAATACAAAAAAACAATAGCCTAGAAAGCCACAATGAAGGTACTCAGTGACTTTGCAGAAGCCAGAGCAGTAAGAAAATAAACCATTAAGGGCACGACAAGAACGATCATGGAAATAAAACCCGTTTAGTACCAAGAAGTATAAAAAGATCGGACAGGGAAAGTAGCATTCAAGTACCGAAGTTAACAAGCAGATATATCTGGAGTCCTGTTTCTCTGATATGACTATTAATCAGCCCATGTTTGTGGATGCAGAGAAAAAACACTAGGAAATGCTACTTTACAGAGTGAGTTAATAGAAAAGGTAACCAGTTATAGCCACAGTAAGTTGGCACAAAAAAGTGAAAGAAAGGATGATGTTTGTATATTGTTGTAGAAAGTATTTAGGAGATAAATATACTGATGATGAAAGAAAGGTTAACTTATTAGAAGGATTTCAAACTGTTCAGTCAAAAAGGCACGAGCTAAACACTGATCAAATCAAAATTGAGTAAAAAATACCTCGACATTGGCCTTCAACAATTGATCGATTTAATGCATAAGGGTGCATTAGCAATAATAATTTACACTGCTGGTTATTTTGAGAAAGCTCATAGCTTCTTTCTTCAAGTATGGGAGTCTATTTTTAGGTTTGAACACAATAATTCTTTGAAAACAGAAAATATGAGAAAACTGTTGAAATGTCTGATGTTTGATATTATAAAGCATTTCGCAACAACTACCAAACATTCATTTGACAAGCAAAAGTCTAAAAGAATTAACGCGTGGGATACAGTCAGAGTTTGAAGCTTATTTTAAAACTGTTTTGAACATAAGGCTACTTGGAGAATATGGCATCAGTTTGTGCACGAAGATGTGTTGATATACATAGCACACTATATGTCAATGAGAAGTAGCAATTGGAATGAATGAATGAATGGTGTTTTACGGCACGTCGACACATAAATAGGTCATATTGTGCTCAAAAAGTGAAGAAAAATGAAGAAATGAAGTATTAATTAAAAATTAATGTAAATATATAAAGATAAAACTATTAAAAAATAAGGGATGATAAGGTGTAATATAAACTATGTATGTAAATCAACGAATGCCCGTCAACGGGTATATAAACAAGTAAATATATATAAAAAACACATTATAATGATTTATATAGTCTGATCTCTTTCAGGAAATCTAAAACAAGACTAAAATCTACAGTATCAAATAACTCTTTTATAGTATTAACATTGTAGATCAAAGTCTACACATTCCAATAAGATGTGTTTGACCGTTAACGGTGCAAAGCAGGGTATACATTCTGGTAATTGCTCACCTTGTAATACATATGAATGAGTATAACGTGTATGCCCTATTCTGCACCGGGCTAGGACAACTTCCTCTCGACGAATGGGTCTACTAGAAGAACGCCATTCTCCGAGTAACGGTTTAATTGGATGGAGTTTATTGTTAACTGACAAATCCAAGAGTTACTAATATATGTGTTAATACAACTTTTAAAATCAGTATAAGGTAATTTGGTATTAGATATATGTAAATATAATGCTGCCTTAGCAGCACTATCAGCTCTATCATTACCACGTATTCCTACATGGCTTGGAAGCCAGCAGAAAATAATAACATTATCAATTATAAGAGAATTGTACTTTTCTAAAAGTTGAAGCACAACTGGGTTATCATGTTTCATATTACCCAGTGCTTGAAGAGATGAAAGGGAATCCGAAAATATTACAAAATGGTCATCATCAGATTCCTGAATATAATAGTAGCAATTGGAATTGAAGAAATATGTGCTTTAAGTATATGGCCAGAATGGCTCAGGTTGCAGGGTCTACATATTATAAGACTCCTTCCACAACAGTTAACTAAGAAATTATTGATCATTTTGAATTGAATTGAATTGAATGTTGTTTAACGGCTCATCAACACAGTATAGGTTATTTAGAGCCGCCCAGAGAGAAGGGAAGGATACATAGGAATCCGGGAACCTGCCCTACTCTTATTATCGAATAGATTCCTATGGTTCTTTAACGTGCTCGGAAGATAGACCGATACACGGGACCGCCCGGTTTACGTCCCCATCCGACGGACGAAGCTAAGGTAAAGTGTCTTGCCCAAGAACACACCGACGGAACTCAGTGGCACCACGGAGGATTGAACCCGGGGCCTCCGGTTACAAATCCGCCGCGCTACCGACTGCGCCACGCCAGCCCCCTTGATCATTTTGAATCTGGTGGGTTTACTAGGAATGTTAAATGTTACAATTGGCATTCACAGGCTCTGGATGAAGGACATGAGTCCTGCATAAACAAAGATATATAGAGGTATTAAATACAATGTCAAAGGCATCACTTTCTAAGTTTATACACTATATGCCTTCTTCTACCATAACTTTTGCAAACATAAAATAGTTCTTGGGTATGAATGAACTCAGACGATATAATATGTCATTAAGCATGCTGCAAGAAGTGTAGCTTAATATATTGAAGTATAAGGATAAAATTGAATCATCCATTTTGCGGTGTAATGTTGAAAAAGTCGAGACTCAGCGTATAAACCATTTGTTTAATTCAAAGCTTGTTGGTTCTGAGCTTCAAAATGAAAACCTTTTAAATTTGTATGATATAGCAGATGCACATTTTAAGCAGTATGTTTCAACCTGTATTAAATCTTTAGAATATGCATTTGCTAGTCAAAAGTTCTAAAGCTTACTGGATTTGGTGCTAAAAAGAAAACGTCATCAGGTTTAAAGAACATTTAATTAAAAGACAAACAACAGAAACAAAACAATATTGAATGGTTTCGCAGTCAAAATGTTCCTATACAGAACCTACAACAGTTTATTGTCATACCGAGAGCAATTGCTACTAGTGCTGGTGATATGTATACCTGGTAGTAAATCTAAACTTAAAGATTTGTATCAAACACAATACACAGACTGCTCTTCTTCCAGACAAATTTGAATCTGGTGATTGTCTGATATTTGATGCCATGTTTTTAATTAATATACCTCCAATTCGAGTTTACCCTATATTTTCAGAGTATGTTCAACGGGGGCGTAGCTTCCTATAGGCCGTGTAGGCCGCGGCCAACACTTTTTCTGAGAAATCGAAAAAAAAAAATGCCAAAAATCGGAGGCCTAGTGGGGTAAGGGGGACAGCTTCTTTTCAGTTATAAGATATATAATTTACGGTAAAAAGTAAGGATATTGATGCTCTTATAGACATATTCACCGGTACGAAATATACGCCAAAACGCACCTCCGACTGTCTAGCTGAACAAAACAATTCCCGGTGGAGCATGCCCCCCGGACCCCACTAGAACTCGGCCTACACATCATATTCAGCCAAGCTACGCCCCTGTTCAAGTTTCATTTCTAAAATATGTAATGACAACCTAGGATTAAAGGCAATATTTTTAGCTTTCGGCTGTCAAAGTGACTTTGAACTCGCACCAAAGGTATTCACTAGAAGAAGTAGAGGTGGCTCTGAATTTTCAGAAATAGTAGACGGCATTAAAAACTCTTCGAGCCTTCCCCAAAACTGGTAACTGTTTCTAAAAACAATCTGGTAAACTTTATTTCAGAACAATTTCTAGTCTTAGGTGCGAAGTATTTGAAAAAAGAATTAGATTATATATAATTAGAATTAGATCTTATAATTGGAGGAGGATTTCATGATCCTTCTATTTGTAAAAGTGTATCAAATGGTATTAAGGGGGAAATGTATCAGACAAATATTGATGAAGGTGATAGTCTTGTGTGTGTTTTTTTGCATTCAAATGTTTATATACACTAAAATAGTAATATATTCTCTTGACAATGATATTTATCATATTGGTTTAACCAAGATCTCAGACTATCCCTTCAAAGTTTTTACTGTAAAAACGGATTTAATTGAAAGATAATACATTTCCATGAATAATCTATGCCAACAAATAAATGAAGACATTGTTTATATGGGGATTGATGCTTGATTATGACTTGATGTCAATATTGCAAATATGCACAGGATGCGATTACATATCACACTTCTATTGCCACGGAAAAGTGTATTTTTTTATAAAACTTATAGAAATCATTTTGACGCAGTATATGGAGGAGACTAATGCTTTCATACAGTTCATTTGTTGTAAATACCTTAAAAGTCATAGACATGCCTTTTCCAATCCAACTACTGGTTTAACTTCTCCCGAGTCATTCTATCTATCAACCAGTAATGAAACCTTGACACAAACAGAAAACCATGAATTGTTTTTAGAAAAGAATCTGGTGATTGTCTGATATTTGATGCCATGTTTTTAATTAATATATATGTCTGATATTTGATGCCATGTTTTTAATTAATATATATGTCTGATATTTGATGCCATGTTTTTAATTAATATATATAGCTCCAATTCGAGTTTATCCTATGTTTTCAGAGTATGTTCAACAGGGGTGTAGCTCCCTATAGGTCGTGTAGGCCCCGGCGTAAACTTTTCTTCTGAGAAATCGAAAAAATAAAAATGCCAAAAATGCAATAAAAATCGGAGGCCTAGTGGGGTAAGGGGGACAGCTTCTTTTTAGTTATAAGATATATAACTTACGGTAAAAAGTAAGGATATTGATGCTCGAGAACTCGGCCTACACATCATATTCAGCCAAGCTATGCCCCTGTTCAAGTTTCATTTCTAAGATATGTAATGACAACCTAGGAGTAAACGCAATATTTTTAGCTTTCGGCTGTCAAAGTGACTTTGAACTCGCACCAAAGATATTCACTAGAAGAAGTAGAGATGGCTCTGAATTTTCAGAAACAGTAGACGACATTAAAAACTCTTCGAGCCTTTCCCAAAACTGGTAACTGTTTCTAAAAAACAATATGGTAAACTTTATTTCAGAACAATTTCTAGTCTTAGGTGCGAAGTATTTGAAAAAATAATTAGATGATATATAATTCGAATTAGATCTTATAATTGGAGGAGGATTTCATGATCCTTCTATTTGTAAAAGAGTATCAAATGGTATTATTGAGGAAATGTATCTATTACCAGACAAATGAATGAATGTTGTTTTACGGCACGTCGACACATAAATAGGTCATATTGTGCGCAAAAACTGACAAAATATGAATAAATGAAGTATTAATTAAAAATTAATGTAAATATATCAGGATAAAACTATTAAAAAATAAGGGATGATATAGTAGTAATATAAACTATATATGTAAATCAACGAATGCCCGAAAACGGGTATATAAAAAAGTAATTATAAACAAGAACATATTATACTGATTTTTAAAGTCTGATTTCCTTAAGGAAATCTAAAACTAGACTAAAATCTATAGTATTAAATAACTCTGTCATAGTATTAACATTGTAGTACCATTGACGCATAGGATCAAAGTCTACACATTCCAGCAATATGTGATTGACCGTTAACGGTGCAAAGCAGGGTATACATTCTGGTAATGGCTCACCTTGTAATAAATATGAATGAGTATAACGTGTATGCCCTATTCTGCACCGAGCTAGGACAACTTCCTCTCGAAGAATGGGTCTACTAGAAGAGCGCCATTCTCCGAGTAATGGTTTAATTGAATGGAGTTTATTGTTAACTGACAAATCCCAAGTGGCTTGCCAAGAGTTACGAATATATGTGTTGATACAGCTTTTAAACTCAGTATAAGGTAATTTGGTATTAGATATATGTAAATCTAATGCTGCCTTGGCAGCACTATCAGCTCTATCATTACCACGTATTCCTACATGGCTTGGAAGCCAGCAGAAAATAATAACATTATCAATTAAAAGAGAATTGTACTTTTCTAAAAGTTGAAGTACAACTGGGTTATCTTGTTTCATATTACCCAGTGCTTGAAGAGATGAAAGGGAATCAGAAAAGATTACAAAATGGTCATCATCAGATTCCTGAATATAATTTAAGGCAAGTTCAATTGCTTTAAGTTAAGCTGAAAAGATAGAGGCCTTGTCAGGCAGGCGGCTCTTTATGCTGTGTTTGTGAACAGCTGCTGCAGCTACCTTATCTCCATCCGTAGAGCCATCTGTGTAGATATGTTGAAAGTCACTGTATTTCGATATAATTTCATTAAATTTGCTCTGGAAGACGGAAGGGTCTGTACTGGATTTGTTATTATTACAAAGATCAAAAATAATTGTTGGAGTTTCCAAAGTCCACGGTGGAATTTGTGGTACTTTGTACTTGGCAATCAAATTTAGGTCGATTTCAGTGTCTCTTAATTTTGGTTTAATCCGAAGACCAAATGGTCGAATGGCCTTCGGTTTTCGATCAAAAAGAGGTTCACAACTAGGATTAAAAACATTATCGAAAGTTGGGTTTGAAGGGTTAGACTTTAATTTAATGGCGTATTGAAGAGCTAATTTGTCTCGTCTATGAGACAGTGATGGTTCATTGGCTTTAACATATAGACTTTCGGCTGGTGATGTACGAAAGGCACCTAAGGCGAGTCGTAATCCTTGATTATGTATAGGGTCGAGCATCTGCAAGTACGACTTGCGAGTCGATCCATATACTATTGAGCCGAAGTCCAGCTTGGATCTGATAAGAGATCTGTAAAGTCGCAAGAGGACTTTTCGATCTGCTCCCCAATTAGTGTTTGCAACAACTTTAAGTAAGTTAAGAGCTTTAAGGCATTTGGCCTTCAAGTATTTAAGGTGTGGTATAAACGTTAATTTACGGTCGAAAATAAGACCAAGGAATTTTGTCTCATCCACTACTGGTATTGGTGACCCATCCTATTACCAGACAAATATTGATGAAGGTGATAGTCTTGTGTGTGTGTTTTTTGCATTTAATGTATACATACACTAAAATAGTAATATATTCTCTTGACAATGATATTTATCATATTGGTTTAACCAAGATCTCAGACTATCCCTTCAAAGTTTTTACTGTAAAAACGGGTTTAATTGAAAGAAAATACATTTCAATGAATAATCTATGACAACAAATAAATGAAGACATTGTTTATATGGGGACTGATTATGACTTTATGTCAATATTGCAAATATGCACAGGATGCGATTACATATCACACTTCTATTGTCACGGAAAGCGTCTTTTTTATACAGTTCATTTGTTGTGAATACCTTAAAAGTCATAGACATGCCTTTTCCAGTCCAACTAGTGGTTTAACTTCTCCCGAGTCATTATATCTATCAACCAGTATTGAAACCTTGACAAATAGAAAACCATAAATTATTTTTAGAAAAGAATCTGGTGATTGTCTGATATTTGATGCCATGTTTTTAATTAATATACCTCCAATTCGAGTTTACCCTATATTTTTAGAGTATGTTCATTGGTAAATATAGCAGACCAAAGTCTAGGTTTAAGCATTAATTTTATAGGATGGTAATGTTGAGAATACAATATGCTATTGTCTGATGATAATGTATATCCATTTAGACAATAAGTAAATAAATATAAAAAGATCGGACAGGGAAAGTAGCATTCAAGGAGGACAGTAAACCACAAAACACAGAAATAAACACGCAAACAGACAAACAAGAAGGCAAATGCAATAATAAATGCACACGACATCACAAACACAAAAAGGGCTGACAATGGTATGACACAACTACAGAACTACAGGGAGATCCAGGAGACGTTCTAAACTACGAAGCAGACGATGATACAGACATCACCAGACTACACAACCATGCCTTCCCAAAGATCTACCTACATATACCTCTAAAGAAAAATCCAGCACTATTCAAGGGACCCTCTCCAGACGATTTCAAGCCAATAGATACTCTTTACAGAGCCTTCACAATGACAGTAGAACGCAAGACTGTAGTTACAGGATGGAATCCAAGAATAAAGACAGACGTGATAGCTCGAACACCGGTGATTCGAATACCATCGGTAATTCGAACACATTTTCCGGTCCCGACACATCTCCTATATAATTCAATGTAATTTAACCTCGATTATTCCCCGGCTCGCTCGAATACATTTTACGGTTTACGGTCCGAAGATCCATTTTTGTGTGAATTTAAACCTCGCTTAATCGAAGGTGATGATCCGTTGCCATGCGACATCGGCCATATTAATTGTAATCGAAGCGTTTGTATTTGTTTGTGGTTACAGTACCCTATTGAAACAAATGGTCTGATTGGCAGAAAAAGTATATGGAAAGCCCGATGTCTAAAGCATACATAAGCCTCATTTGGATTGGATGAGAGGCTAGGTGGGAAATTCAATTATGTTTACTTGAATTAATAATTTATTTCTGACTATTATTTAGAATAGCTTTCATTGATATAATTTGATTCTGTGATATGGCAGAGTAAAAAGGAAAGTATATTATTTTCATAAATTGGTTTGGGGATTTCCTAAAATTGTAGGGTCATGACCTTCGAACACATGGAAGTGGCATTAATAATAGGTCAACGTCAGAAAAGAAGTTCCTTTTTACATGTATCTAAGATGCATCTGTGCATCAGGATTAGCAAAAGCAAGCCTGGGGTTTTTGTTTGCATGTCAGATGGGAAAACATTAAACAGTAAGTCTATGGAAAAAGCAATAGTGGTCTATGACCTAAAGGTAAACATTGCAAATATTTTGGCGGGTGATTCAGGTTTGTCTTCTGCTTCAACTTTTTTTTGTTTTTCTAGAACTGACTGTTTCTAGTCAAAGTAGTGCTTGTAGAACAATAATGGAGAAGTTCTGGGCCAAAATTGCCAAATCATTGCACAAAAACTCAATAAAACTAGGAGAGGGCCATAATGACTGTTTTGTGTGGGTGGGGTGTATGGACAACGATGGCTATGGTGTCAAAAGAGTTAAATGGCCAGATGGCAATAGTTATTTAGAAAAGGCACATAGGGTTTCCTATATGCTTGAAAGGCGTATGTTAAAAAGTCAACTACCTCAGATGGATGGTGTTGGTCAGTTGCTTGAAGTTAGCCATCTGTGCCATCAAAAGGCTTGCATAAAGACTTCACACCTGGTCCTTGAAAATCATGAGACAAACATGTCGCGACTTCATTGCCTGGCAATTGGATATTGCAGTCTCCAGCATGTTCCTTCCTGTCTACTCGATCACTGATTGTTTGATTTTGCGTAAGAATGCTCTGGTTTCTTTATGCTCTTTAACATTTTACGTAGTTGATTGGCGTTTTTGTTTTTCAGAAGACGGTGCGGTTGCTTCAGTAATTGAGCTTTGATGTATTTTCCTTTTTCCTGATGTTTCTCGTACAACTTATATAGTCGCACTCGTCTCATTTTGCGTTGTTTTCGTCTCTCCATTGAACGCATTCTTTCTTTCTGTTTTTCAGACTCTGATTGGACTTTATTGAGCGCTGATACCACCCTTCCGCTCGGAGTGAGAGAACATCCGACAGACTTGCATAGCTCCATTATTGAGTTGCCAGTTCCATTGTTCACACTGTGAATAGCGCTGTGTGCTCTGCCTGCATAGTTGCGAGAAAACGTCACTTTTTAGGTAAAGACCTTTTTATTGAACGGTTTGTAGCCTCAACTTTCTGTGTGTTTAGGTTGAGTTTTGTTTTTCGTAAGTCAGATAAGAAGGCAAGCTTAGAACATGAACAGAGCTATAGTAAATGATGTTATCACCATCAATAATGAGGCATCTAGACTACTAGGCAAAATGTATAGGATATATTTGACGGAGATAACTGATAAACTGATACGGATGCCTAGTAGCTAGTTCGAAAATAGTAAACGTACTAGAGCAACTATGGATCAAACCGCAAAATATTTGTTATACATTTGATTTCTCATCTTTGTACACATCAATTAGTAATGGAACAATTATTAAAACCATTGATATGATAGCAAATTTTCTTCATTTAGAAGATAGCTGTAGGTACATAAATTATTATTTGTATAGATTTATTTAGCAATATTCACACTTTATAGTAGGTTGATATAATATATATTTGCAGAGTAGTGGGCTAGCAATGGGGAGTTATGATTCATGTGATGGTGTTAATCTAGTAATATTAATTTGTAAATATGAAATCATGAAAGCAGGTATATCAGACAGGTTATTAGCATTCTTTAGATTTGTAGATGATGGAAGTAGAGTATTACAAGGAAGTTATAATCAGGTCATAGATACTATAAAGACAATAGCATAATTTTATCCAACAAAATTAGAAATAGAATTTAAGGTAAACAAAGTCCAGATAGAGTTCTTAGATCCAAATCCGATACAGTATATGATGTATACAGTATATGATGGTTAATTTGGGTCAGTAGGTCAAAGGTCAAGGTCGCAATTGCCTTATATGGAAATCAGAATAACAACTTCAACACTCATAAAACTTCACAGGTACATTGCCCTAGGTGAGAGGAGAAACCCGTACATACATTACTTGTCAAACCATCCTAAAGGGACATTTAAAGGAATAATTACCACCGAGTGTCATATATATAGGTCAAGATCAGTTAATGAAGACGAATATTTGCATATGTTAAAACTATTCACAATAACGTTATGCAAATGTGTCCACACAAAACGTTTTATAAAAAAGCATAGTTTAAATCATAATCAGAAAAAGAAATGTCACTATAAGTGACAAATGCCTCCGAATTGGTTTTGACCTTTGACCTCGGAGCCACGGACCTGGATTTTGCGCGCGACACGTCGTGTTGTGTTGAGCACTTGTGCCAAGTTATTTGAAAATCCGTCCACGAATATCGGTTATTATCCGGACACAAAATCACTTCATTTTGACCTTTGACCTCTAAGTGTGACCTGAGCCAAGGACCTGGATTTTGCGCGTGATACGTCGTCTACGTGGTGAGCACTTGTGCCAAGTTATTTGAAAATCCGTCCAGGAATGTTTGAGTTATTGACCGGACACGATTGGACCGATGAAAGGACTGATTGACGGACGAACTGATTTGCCGTCCTTCGGGGGCATAAAACTGTGATGAAGAAAAGGAACACATGTGACAACTGTCACAAGAGACTTGAGATAGCTAATACATTATTGACATCAAAAAATGGAGTTAAAAGACTAAAACTATGCTATAAAGCAGGCAGAAAAATAAAAACGATGTTACTCACAACTTTTTTTTTACAAATCACAAATTATCAGAAGTAATGTAAGACAAATAACATATATTTATAATACTATAATATGAAACTTGAAACTGAAATACACTGTTTTCACAGTTCATGGGAATTTGAAAAATCAGAAAATTTCTGAGAATAACCTAAACAACAAATAGCGGATTGTGATAAACAAGAAAATCGGTAGAACCGATGGATGCTCCCCGTAATGTATCCTCAACCATGGAATCCGTTGTTAGTAGGAAAATGTACGTCCTTAAACATGAAGCTGCCCTCGACTTCCAGATTATTGAAGTAGACAATTTGTTTTTCCTTCAAATACCTCTGATTAACCCAGACCCCGCCGCCGAGTATATTTCGGTACCCATGCCTAAAACGGGCCAACACCTGGCAGTCGGACCGGGCGATAGCATTGATATTAGGGTTGACATTATCCCAGATATGGAAGACCCTCTACATTATATGGCTGTGAAACAATGTCGTTATAACTGCCCGGAAATATTTGATTAAAATAGATACTCTTAAAATTTCAGAATATGGCAGATCGCAGGCCGACGGCACGTGGTTTCTCTCGCAGTGGACGATGGCCTAGACTTATTTCATCTTATCCGTTATATCGTCTACATGACAAGTTTGAGGTTAACCTCAGCACGTTTCCAGTTCTGTATATGTTGCTGCGTGACAACAATCCCCGGGGTACACGGAGACTTTCTTTGTTACAATGGAAGTGTGCATTATTAATCGAGTTAATATTGGACTACCTACATTCGACTGGGTGTGGAGAAATAACAATTACGTTGATCCTACTGAGGATTTTTATTTACGAGATGTCTTTATCAACATGTTGCGAAACAAGAGGCCCAAGAGGGCCTGTGGACGCTCTACTGGCTCTAGATAAAGTTTATGTATAAGGGGCCATAACTCTTTCAAATATCGTTCAACCAGAACATGGTGATGATATACGCAACTAGGCTTGGTACTGATTGTCCCTGACAAGTTTCGTTGAAATCCAGCCAGAGGTTCAGGAGAACTAGTCTGTACAAAGTTAGTGTATTAAAACCTTTAAGGGGTCATAACTCTGCCAAAATTCATTCAATGAATGAATGGTGTTTTACGGCACGTCGACACATAAATAGGTCATATTGTGCGCAAAAAAATGATGAAAATGAAGAATTAATTAAAAATTAATGTAAATATATAAAGATAAAATTATTAAAAAATAAGGGATGATAAGGTGTAATATAAAGTATGTATGTAAATCAACAAATGCCCGTCAACGGGTATATAAACAAGTATAAATATATAAGAACACATTACAATGATTTATATAGTCTGATCTCTTTGAGGAAATCTAAAACAAGACTAAAATCTACAGTATCATATAACTCTTTCATAGTATTAACATTGTAGTACCTTTGACGCATAGGATCAAAGTCTACACATTCCAATAAGATGTGTTTGACCGTTAACGGTGCAAAGCAGGGTATACATTCTGGTAATTGTTCACCTTGTAATAAATATGAATGAGTATAACGTGTATGCCCTATCCTGCACCGGGCTAGTATAACTTCCTCTCGACGAATAGGTCTAGTAGAAGAACGCCATTCTCCGAGTAACGGTTTAATTGAATGGAGTTTATTGTTAAAGGACAAATCCCAAGCGGTTTGCCAAGAGTTACGAATATATGTTTTAATACAACTTTTAAAATCAGTATAAGGTAATTTGGTATTAGATATATGTAAATCTAATGCTGCCTTAGCAGCACTATCAGCTCTATCATTACCACGTATTCCTACATGGCTTGGAAGCCAGCAGAAAATAATAACATTATCAATTATAAGAGAATTGTATTTTTCTAAAAGTTGAAGCACAACTGGGTTATCATGTTTCATATTACCCAGTGCTTGAAGAGATGAAAGGGAATCAGAAAAGATTACGAAATGGTCATCATCAGATTCCTGAATATAATTTAAGGCAAGTTCAATTGCCTTAAGTCAATTGCCTTAAGTTCAGCTGAAAAGATAGAGGCCTTGTCAGGCAGGCGGCTCTTTATGCTGTGTTTGTGAACAGCTGCTGCAGCTACCTTATCTCCATCTTTAGAGCCATCTGTGTAGATATGTTGAAAGTCACTGTATTTCGATATAATTTCATTAAATTTGCTTTGAAAGACAGTAGGGTCTGTACTGGATTTGTTATTATTACAAAGATCAAAAATAATTGTTGGAGTTTCCAAAGTCCACGGTGGAATTTGTGGTACTTTGTACTTGGCAATCAAATTTAGGTCGATTTCAGTGTCTCTTAATTTTGGTTTAATACGAAGACCAAATGGTCGAATGGCCTTCGGTTTTCGATCAAAAAGAGGTTCACAACTAGGATGAAAAACGTTATCGAAAGTTGGGTTTGAAGGGTTAGACTTTAATTTAATTGCGTATTGAAGAGCTAATTTGTCTCGTCTATGAGACAGTGATGGTTCATTGGCTTCAACATATAGACTTTCGGCTGGTGATGTACGAAAGGCACCTAAGGCGAGTCGTAATCCTTGATTATGTATAGGGTCGAGCATCTGCAAGTACGACTTGCGAGTCGATCCATATACTACTGAGCCGTAGTCCAGCTTGGATCTGATAAGAGATCTGTAAAGTCGCAAGAGGACTTTTCGATCTGCTCCCGAATTAGTGTTTGCAACAACTTTAAGTAAGTTCAGAGCTTTAAGGCATTTGGCCTTCAAGTATTTAAGGTGTGGTATAAACGTTAATTTACGGTCGAAAAAAAGACCAAGGAATTTTGTCTCATCCACTACTGGTATTGGTGACCCGTCCAGTGTTAGATGAGGGTCTTCATGATGTTTACGAAGTTGACAAAAGTATATACAATTAGTTTTAGATTTAGAAAATTCTAAACCATTTTCATCAGACCAGGTCTGAAGTTTATTGAGACATTGTTGTAATTGTCTCTCGATAGTATTCATGTTTTTTGCACGATAACATATAACAAAGTCGTCAACATATAGCGAACAATCCACACCTGGATTGATGCATTTTACTATGCTGTTAATCTTTATATTAAAAAGTGTGACAGATAGTATGCTGCCCTGTGGAACACCCATCTCCTGTTCATGAATATCAGAGAGGGTTGAACCCATTCGGACACGAAACTGTCTATCATCTAAGAATTTCTCTATAAAAATGGGTAATCGGCCTCTAAGACCAATGTCATGTAGATCATTCATAATACCGTACTTCCATGCAGTATCATAAGCTTTCTCCAAGTCAAAAAATACAGCGACTAAATGTTCTTTTTTTATGAAAGCTTCCCTAATAAACGATTCAAATCGTATGAGATTGTCTGTTGTGCCTCGTTGGCGCCGGAATCCACTTTGATACTTTGTTATCAGTTTGTTGGACTCCAGGTACCAAACGAGTCTCTCATTAATCATTCGTTCCATGGTTTTACATATACAACTCGTTAAAGCGATTGGGCGATAATTTATTGGGTCCATATGATCCTTTCCAGGTTTGGGGACTGGAATAACGATTGCTTCCCGCCAAGAATCGGGGAAGATTCCCGTCACCCAAACCTTATTAAATATATCAAGAAGGGTGGAGAGACAGGATTCAGGTAAATGTTTTAGTAATTGATAATGGATATCATCAGGACCAGCTGATGTATCATGAGCCTTTTTAAGGGACTCTCGAAGTTCTTTGAGAGAGAATAGTTTATTGTATTTTTCCAAGTGTTTCGACTTGAAGTTCAGCTTCTTCTGTTCTTTTTCTTTCTTATTTTTCAGAAAATTTGGTTGACAATTTTCAGAAGAAGAATTTTTGGAAAAAGTTTCTGCCAAAGTGTTTGTAATATCTTTGACAGATGTTATATCTCCATTATCTGTTTTAAGATGATTTACAGTACTAGAATTACCTTTACCACTTATTTTCCGGACCATGTCCCATGTCTTCTTAAGAGATGAGCGAGAATTCAGCCTAGAGACGTAAGTTCTCCAGGATTTCCTCTTGCTATCCTTAATAGTACGACGGGCTTTCGCACGAAAAACTCTAAAGTTACCTAAATTTGTTTGAGTTGGCCGCAAGTTAAAATTATTTAATGCAGCTTTACGATCGCTGACTGCCTTTTTGCAGTCATCGTCGTACCATGGTTTATGTGGGCGTTTAGGATTTGCCGAGGTTTTTGGAATAGTTTGATCAGCTATATCGTGAAGAGTTTTGGTAAAAAGAGCAGTAGCGTCTTCGACATCCTCGAAAACGGAAGGCTTTAATTGTTCCTCGCAAAGAGATTGAAACGTAGTCCAATCAGCCTTGCGAAGTTTCCATCGTTGCGTTTTTTCGAGAAGTGGAGGGCCGATATTTTAAAGAAATATGGGGAAGTGGTCACTTCCACAGAGGTCGTCTCCAACACTCCACGAAAAGTCCATCAAAAGCGTTGGATCGCATATTGTTAAATCAATGGAAGAATGAGAGCCTGTAGCAGGATGTAAGTAAGTATGTGATTTATTATTAAAAAGACACAAATTGTTTTTGGCTAAGAAATCCTCAATTTTCTTGCCTTTATCGTTTATATCTTTACAACCCCAGATGTAGTTGTGTGCATTGAAATCGCCCAAGAGTATAAAAGGTGATGGCAATTGTGCAACTAGGTGATTTAGATCTTTAGGGTCTAGTGAAGAACTAGGTGGTAAATATAAGGAACATATTGTTATGACTCTGTGCATAGTAACACTGACCGCAATAGCTTGCAAATTTGTTTTCAACGCAACAGGTCTGTGAGGAATGTTTCGATTAATGATTATCGAAACTCCACCAGTCGCCTTGTCCCCGGTATCACAAATATGATTGTATAGTGAGTATTGTTTAAAAGATACCTTATCACTTGTCTTCAAGAATGTTTCTTGAAGACAAAAGGCAATAGGGTTGTGTTCATTTAAAATTAAGCTGATTTCGTCATAATTTGGTTTCAAACCTCGACAATTCCATTGAATGATCTTATTAGTTTTACCCATTATTGAGCGTTAAGGCGACTTTTAATTTTATTTTTATTTTTGGCCTTAGATTTAGGAGAGGTCTTAGGAGACTCAAGCAGCGACATATCCACTGATGAATCCTCCTCCCTGGAAGAAGTCGGCTGAAGTGGCACCTCAACTAACTTTTCATGCGAGGATGGAAGTGGCAGTGCAGCTGCCGGCTCTGAAATGTCCATGAGCTGTTCGAATTTGTTATGCAGCTCAATAGGGCCTTTAGACACCTTTGGCTGCTCCTTGTGCTCCCTAGTTTGAGAAGCACTAGGCTTTCCAACTTCCTTAGTTGGAGCAGCACTAGGCCTTCCAACCGAGGTAGTATTAGGCCTCACGACTGGGGAACTACTAGACTTCACAGTCTTAGAAGACCCCACTTTCCAATTCTGAGAAATTGGCATGCTCTTGACATTGCCAGAGCTTGCCGATTTTGTGTTTGATTTAAATGAAAAAGTTTGATTAGATGAAAAGTTTAATTTGGGTTTGTTAAGTTGTATTTGTTGACTTTTGTTTGGATTTGATACCGAGGAAGTATTCTTTGTATTTTGAATTTCTGACTGTGGTTCGTATTGCGTACCTGCATCCCTGCATTCTGTGTGTGTTGCTTTTGTTTTGAGAATAGATGCGTAAGAGGTTGGACTTGAAATTTTATATTTTTCTTCTATCAATTTCCGTGCTTCTGGAAAGGGAATGTTTTGTGTATATTTAACTGTCATGATTTCCTTTTCTTTTTTAAATTTTTCACATGATTTTGAATTTGCGTGATGTCCCAGACCGCAGTTGGTACATTTGAGGTCGTTAGGACAATCTGGTTCGTTATGCTTGAATGCAGACTCGCCACATTTACCACAACGTTCTTCTTTAGTACACCTGGAGTTGTGGTGCCCAAAGCCTTGGCAGTTGTAGCAACGTAACGGGTTTGGAATGTAGGCGTCAACATGCAATTGCAGATATGCCACTTTTATTGTTTTTGGTAAGACGGGTGTTGAAAATGTGAGGATGATAGTATTTGTACTGATAATTTTGTCATTCCTCTTTATGGTTATTCGGCGAGCCGCAGTTACCAACTGTGGCGCAAGCTCGTGAATAATTTCGTCTTCAGGTACTCCGGAGAGATCCGGGCACCTGATGACGCCTTTGGAGATGTTCAAAGAGGAGTGAGGGTAGCATTCGACTTTTGTGTTTAAAATTTGTTTAATAGTGAGTAAATTATCCGAATGAGATTTTTTTTCTGTTTCAATAAGAAGAGTTTTGTTCTTTAATTTTTTTATCTGTTTAACATGTCCAGCAATGGAATGGACAGTTTTCTCTATTACAAAAGGTGATATATCTGCAACAGGCCTTTCCCCGTCTTCCGATTCGATAATAAGAAAACGAGGAAAGGACTGGTTAATCACTGGTTCCCCAGTATCAGATTCATGTTCTGGTTTTTTCCGTTTGTTAGTAGTTTGTGCGTTTTGTGATGCCATGATGTGGCGTTAAGAATTCATCTTCCACGCTTCTCACCCACCTCGGAGTCCAACAAGGGGACATTTGCTGTGGATATCCAACAGCAAAATGCCAAGAATACGTAGAAGGTATACTCATATAAAGCTAACGCATCAGACCCCCCATACCACCCAGCGGACATAACCCCTTAACTAAAAAGTCAAAGAGCCGCACTTATGTTCCGCTTAAAAAGTGGCACAAGTATAGCCATATAGCGTTTTGAAATACATGATTAACCCGTGCGCAACCGCCATAAAAGACCCTATCTATATAATGTTTAAAGTAGAACAATATAAAAAGTAAGTTAAGATACAGTGTACTGGTACTGTCTGAATAATAAGGTCGGATCTCTTATAGCTGGCGTGACAAACCGATTGATCAGATCGGGCCAAATCTGACCGCCCGTCTAGTTGAAGTCCGGACCAAAGTGGTGTGTTGCAACGTGGAGATAACTACCAGATCTCCACGCCACTCAACCACCAGGACTCCCTTCTCCAACGACACGGGTCGCCACCCACGGTCAACAGGTTGGTTACATTTCGGGGGGGTTATACCACTCTGCTAAGTAACGAGCAGTCGGTTGATTCTTAACACCCCACCACCGACTGGGGGGTAAAATTCATTCAACCACAACACGGTAATGACAGGTGCAACTAGGCTTGGTACTGATCATCCCCATCAAGATTCATTGAAATCCAGCAAGGAGTTCAGAAGAGACTAATCTGGACAACGTTTGGCTATTAAAACCTTTAAAGGGCCATAACTCTGCCAAAATTCATTCAACCTGAATATGGTGAAGATATGCACAACTAGGCTAGATACTGATCATCCTTGTCAAGTCACGTTAACATCCAGTCAGAGGTTCAGGAGAACTAGCCCGGAAAATGTTTGTATATCAAAAACCTTTAAAGGGCCACAACTCCACCAAAACAGAAATCTGTTAACCGGAATGCCACGACGATATGCACAACTATGCTTGCTGCTGATCATCCCTGTAAAGTTTGGTTGAAATGTGGGGAGGCGTTCAGGAGAAATAGTCCAGACAAAGTTTGTGTATTAAAACCTTTAAAGGGCCATAACTGTCAAAAATCATTCAACCGGAACACGGCATGATTTGCACAACTAGACCTGATACTGATCATCCTTGTCAAGTTTCGTTAAAATCATGCCATGGGAGAATTAGCCCGGAAAATGTTTGTGTATAAAAAACCTTTAAAGGGCCATAACTCCACCAAAAATCTGTTAACCGGAACGCGACGATGATATGCACAACTATGCTTGGTGCTGATCATCCCTGTAAAGTTTGGTTGAAACGTGGGGAGGCGTTCAGGAGAACTAGTCCAGACAAAGTTTGTGTATTAAAACCTTTAAAGGGACATAACTCCGCCAAAATCATTCAACCGGAACACGGTGACGATATGTACAACTGGCTTGGTATGGATCATCCTTATAAAGTTTCACTGAAATCTGACCAAATAAAGGCCCTTTCTTCTTAATGAGGCCAATATATATCATATTTCAGAAAATCAAGGGCCATAACTCCGATGTAAATGGTCCAATCTGGCTGGTTTTGAAATTAGTCGAGCTTTCATTGATAGTAACAATCCGGTAAAGTTTGGTAAAGATCGGATGAAAAAAGGCCCTATCGTAGTATTAACGAGGCAAAATAAACTAAATCAAGGGCCACAACTCCGCTGTTACTGGTCCGATCTGGTTGGTTTTCAAACTTGCCCGAGCTTTCATTTATATTAACAATCTGGTAACGCTGTAACTGGTCCGATCTGGTTGGTTTTCAAACTTGCCCGAGCTTTCATATATATTAACAATCTGGTAAAGATCGGACGAAACATGATGTACCTATCGTCATATAGCCTTTTTAACTAAATCAAGGGACATAACTCCGCTGTTGCTGGTCCGATCTGGCTGGTTTTGGAACTTGTCCAAGCTTTCATTGATATTAACAATCTGGTAACGTTTGGTAAAGATCGGATGAAAAATGAAGACCCTATCGTCTTAACGAGGCAAAATATAGCCTTTTTTAACTAAATCAAGGGCCATAACTCCGCTGTTAATAGTCCGATCTGGCTGGTTTTTAAACTTATCCGAGCTTTCATTGATATTAATAAGATGGTAAAGATTGGTAAAGATCGGATGAAAAATGAAGGCCCTATCGTTTTAACGAGGCAAAATATAGAATTTTTAACTAAATCAAGGGCTATAACTCTGCTGTTGCTTGTCCGAACTGGCTGGTTTTCGAAATTGTCCAAGCTTTCATTGATAGTAACAATCTGGTACAGTTTGGTAAAGATCGCATGAAAAATGAAGGCCCTATCATCTTAACAAGGCAAAATATAGCATTTTTAACTAAACCAAGGGCCAAGGGCCATAACTTCACTGTTATTGGTCCGATCTGACTGGTTTTTGAACTTGTCGAGCTTTCATTGATATTAACAATCTGGTAAACTTTGGTAAAGATCGGATGAAAAATGAAGGCCCTATCGTCTTAACGAGGCAACATATAGCATTTTTCAACTAAGTCAAGGGCTATAACTCCGCTGTTACTGGTTCGATCTGGCTGGTTTTCAAACCTGTCCGAGCTTTCATTGATATTAACAATCTGGTAAAGTTTGGTAAAGATCGGATGAAAAATTAAGGCCCTATCGTCTTAACGAGGCAACATATAGCATTTTTAACTAAATCAAGGGCCATGGTTTTCGAACTTGTCCATGCTTTCATTGATATTAACAATCTGTTAAAGTTTGGTAAAGATCGGATGAAACATGAAGGCCCTATCGTCTTAACGAGGTAAAAGTTAACGGACGGACGGACGACACACCATCCCATAAGCTCTGCTGGCCCTTGGCCAGTAGAGCTAAAAACGACTGACGGCAGATTAGTACATTTTGTATCTCCCTAAATTAATTAAAACTATATTATTTGTTTACAGCTCGAACGTTCTATACTATCTGAGATTTTGGAATTAACTAAATTCTGTGTCAGCTACCTTACCTGTATCTATGGCGTATATTTTAAAGGTGGTATAATAGATCATGTCTTTTGAACACGCGCACACAATCGATTCAAGCTAACCCAAGGAGGACAGTAAACCACAAAACACGCAAACAGACAAACAAGAAGGCAAAAGCAATAATAAATGCAAACGACATCACAAACACAAAAAGGGTTGACAATAGGGCTACCGCCTTGGAACGGTCAGTGGCAAAGTAGGCCACTGGGGGTTTAAACCGGTTCTAGGGTGCACCAAACCTCACACTTACCCTACTGTCATCCCATTAAAACAGGACAGTGTAAATAAAGAAATCCCCGCCATGATCTAATCTCTAACCAACAAGGCAGCATCAATAGGCAATATAAGTAAAACACAAATATGCTCGTGTAAATATAATACAAAAAAAAACAATAGCCTAGAAAGCCACAATGAAGGTACTCAATGACTTTGCAGAAGCCAGAGCAGTAAGAGAATAAACCATTAAGGGCACGACAAGAAAGATCATGGACAAACATCAAACGCCACCGTCCCAATGGGCTTTAGGTAGGCGTCATCATAGGGTCCACAGCCTGTCTGGTCATCGTACAATTAAAGAGGAAAGCATAGTGGCGAACTGTAAAAGGGGCCACCACCAAGCATGCAGTACGTTGCAAAGTGATAGGGTCATAACCTCTTTTGATAAACTTTTTAACAAGTTTAACAAAGATAGTATGAAAGTGATCATGACCTAGAATCTTACGAAGTTTATAAATCACATCACCATAGAAGTCAGGTTGTGATAGTCCTTGTCGCAGAAGAGTCCTTAAATTACTTTTATATTTGGAAAGAAGATCAGGGTTACGATAATAAAATTTTGCAAAGGTTTTACGAAGTTTATGGTAACGGTAACCCTGATTGAGTAACTTTTTTAGTTATAGAAAGATTACGAATATTGAAGTCCTCAACTCGAGTACAACTCTGTCTTCACCACCCTTTCTGTTGTTGTTTTTGTCTCTTTCATTGTATTGTCAAGTCCTTGTTTGCAGTATAGTGCGGACCTACGATGCCATTGCGTTCGGACGCTGTGGTTTCTATAGGACCCTATATATCATTATCATATGGCATTTTATCACCCAGCAGTTTTCAATTTGCAGTTCTATTGCTCCAGATAAAAAAGCTAAGTATAAAATTACAAGAGCAATAACTCTATTATTACAAAGAGACAAATAGCGGCAACTATATAACTTATCATATGGCCTTTTATCACCCAGCAGTTTTCAATTTGCAGTTCTATTAGTACTTTATGCTCCAGATAAAAAAGCTTAGCATAAAATAACAAAGAGCAATAACTCTTATTATAAAGAGACAAAAAGCGGCAACTATATAAAAATAAAGGCAATAATATTAAGACCCAACGAAATAGAACTCTTAATTTAAAATATCCATTTTATGGTTATGGGACTATACAGACAGTGTGATACAAACATAATTACCCGGATACTTACATATCCTATTCCGGCTGTGTGATACAAACATAATAACCCATAGTTACATACATATCCTATTGCAGCAGTGTGATACAAACATAATAACCCGGATATAGTTACATAAATATGCTATACGGATTAAAAGGCAATATGCTTACTTAATTAACAACATGTGTCAGATCCCGATATTTTTTTTGAATATATTCTATGAATATAATCAGCCGTACAGTGTCTAAAAGACATACGGAATAAATAACATTTTTGTTTTAATAGCTAATATTTTAATATTGAATATTAGTGTGTTTTTTTATAAAACTGTTTTTGTAAATATGTTTAATGCTATAATATAATGGCGCAAGTTAATGTATTTTTCAATTATGGAGAGAAATCCAAGACATTATAGGAAAAGCAAATAAATGGCCCTACATTATAAGACGCTTGTGTTGGACACACAATTTAAAGCATTTTCAACGTGTTTTAATCGCAACATTTGTTTACGTTAATGGAATGAATGAATGAATGAATGTTGTTTTACGGCACGTCAACACATAAACAGGTCATATTGTGCGCAAAAACTGACGAAATATGAATAAATGAAGGATTAATTAAAAATTAATGTAAATATATCGGGATAAAACTATTAAAAAATAAGGGACGATATGGTAGTAATATAAACCATACACGTGAATCAACGAATGCCCGAAAACGGGTAAATAAGAAAGTCATTATATACAAGAACATATTATACTGATTTATAAAGTCTGATTTCCTTAAGGAAATCTAAAACTAGACTAAAATATATAGTATTAAATAACTCGGTCATAGTATTAACATTGTAGTACCTTTAATGGACTCAATCCAGAAGTATTTAGAGCATGGGCAAGATTGATTGGTTTAGGTCGGGATGAGTCTGCATATAGACATTTTGATGCACTATTCAGATGTTTCCCCATTTTGTTAGTGTTGATTCAGAGATCATTTGAGTTCTGTCTTAGTCTTGTGTATATATTTCGTCAGTGCAGAGTTTCTTTCTTTTTTGCGTTCGAATGCAAAGTGGAAGGTTGTGATTTTTGTCTGGATTAAAAACTGGAATTTTTGCTTTCTAAGGCAAAGGCAAATGTTGAAACGTACCTATTAATGAAACCAACATATGTCTAGTGCATTGAAATGAGATTTTTCACCACTGAAGAACGTTTAAGGAACATACAATGTAACAGGTGGTCTTACCTTTTTCTTGACTGTCAAAATAAAAAAGGTATACATTTTTTTTTAAATAATCTAACATTGTTTAATAAAATACTCAATGTTGATTGGTTAATGAGGTGGTCTATAAAAAGCTATATAAAGATATACAAAAAGATCGGACAGGGAAAGTAGCATTCAAGGAGGACAGTCAACCACAAAACACAGAAACAAACACGCAAAGGCAATATTAAATGCAAAAGACAACACAAACACAAAAGGGTTGACAATAGGGCTACCGCCTTGGAACGGTCATTGGCAAAGTAGGTCACTGGGGGTTTAAACCGGTTCTAGGGTGCACCAAACCTCACTCTTACCCTACTGTCATCCCATTAAAACAGGACAGTGTAAATAAAGAAAACCCCGCCATGATCTAATCTCTAACCAACAAGGCAGCATCAACAGGCAATATAAGTAAAACACAAATATGCTCGTGTAAATATAATACAAAAAAACAATAGCCTAGAAAGCCACAATGAAGGTACTCAATTACTTTGCAGCAAGTCAAAAGCAGACGGGGCGAGACTGAAGGAAGTCCAGAGTATAAACAAATCACTGTCATGTCTAGGGGATGTAATATTTGCTCTACGTTCAAAACAGAGTTACCTCCCTTACAGAAACCCCAAACGCACATACCTGTTACAGGATTCTCTAGGTAAAATTAAACTTATACAAACTTTCCGGATAGGGATCAATCACACGAGCCTTGCATTACTTAATTATCTTACTAACCACATAGTCATTGTGTCATATCAAAATAGAAATTTAAATGCTGCAGATGAACCTGCGTGCCCATTGTGGGTTTAAACTTCGTACTGCATGCTTGGTGGTGGACCCTTTTACAGTTCGCCACTATGCTTTCCTCTTTAATTGTACGATGACCGGACAGGCTGTGGACCCTATGATGACGCCTACCTAAAGAAATATAAAAATATCAAACCTCTGACGTCATTTTAAACGCCATCAAACACGTTAACCGTTGAGACGTCATTTTAAATGAATGAATGAATGGTGTTTTACGGCACGTCGACATATAAATAGGTCATACTGTGCGCAAAAACTGATGAAAGATGAAGAAATAAAGAATTAATTAAAAATTAATGTAAATATATCAAGATAAAACTATTAAAAAATAAGGGACGATATGATAGTAATACAAACCATATATGCAAACCAACAAATGCCCGAAAACGGGTATATAAAAAAGTAAATATATACAAGAACATATTATAATGATTTATATAGTCTGACTTCCTTCAGGAAATCTAAAACTAGACTAAAATCTATAGTATTAAATAACTCGGTCATAGTATTAACATTGTAGTACCTTTAATGGACTCAATCCAGAAGTATTTAGAGCATGGGCAAGATTGATTGGTTTAGGTCGGGATGAGTCTGCATATAGACATTTTGATGCACTATTCAGATGTTTCCCCATTTTGTTAGTGTTGATTCAGAGATCATTTGAGTTCTGTCTTAGTCTTGTGTATATATTTCGTCAGTGCAGAGTTTCTTTCTTTTTTGCGTTCGAATGCCAAGTGGAAGGTTGTGATTTTTGTCTGGATTAAAAACTGGAATTTTTGCTTTCTAAGGCAAAGGCAAATGTTGAAACGTACCTATTAATGAAACCAACATATATCTAGTGCATTGAAATGAGATTTTTCACCACTGAAGAACGTTTAAGGAACATACAATGTAACAGGTGGTCTTACCTTTTTCTTGACTGTCAAAATAAAAAAGTATACATTTTTATTAAATAATCTAACATTGATTGGTTATTGAGGTGGTCTATAAAAAGCTATATAAAGAAATACAAAAAGATCGGACAGGGAAAGTAGCATTCAAGGAGGACAGTCAACCACAAAACACAGAAACAAACACGCAGAGGCATTATTAAATGCAAAAGACAACACAAACACAAAAGGGTTGACAATACGGCTACCGCCTTGGAACGGTCATTGGCAAAGTAGGTCACTGGGGGGTTTAAACCGGTTCTAGGGTGCACCAAACCTCACACTTACCCTACTGTCATCCCATTAAAACAGGACAGTGTAAATAAAGAAATCCCCGCCATGATCTAATCTCTAACCAACAAGGCAGCATCAACAGGCAATATAAGTAAAACACAAATATGCTCGTGTAAATATAATACAAAAAAAAACAATAGCCTAGAAAGCCACAATGAAGGTACTCAATGACTTTGCAGCAAGTCAAAAGCAGACGGGGCGAGACTGAAGGAAGTCCAGAGTATAAACAAATCACTGTCATGTCTAGGGGATGTAATATTTGCTCTACGTTCAAAACAGAGTTACCTCCCTTACATAAACCCCCAACTCACCTACCTGTTACAGGATTCTCTAGGTAAAATTAAACTTATACAAACGGATAGGGATCAATCACACGAGCCTTGCATTACTAAATTATCTTACTAACCACATAGTCATTGTGTCATATCAAAATAGAAATATATATTTAAATGCTGCAGATGTACCTGCGTGCCCACTGTGGTTTTAAACTTCGTACTGCATGCTTGGTGGTGGACCCTTTTACAGTTCACCACTATGCTTTCCTCTTTAATTGTACGATGACCGGACAGGCTGTGGACCCTATGATGACGCCTACCTAAAGAAATATAAAAATATCAAACCTCTGACGTCATTCAAGGAGGACAGTCAACCACAAAACACAGAAACAAACACGCAAAGGCAATATTAAATGCAAAAGACAACACAAACACAAAAGGGTTGACAAAAGGGCTACCGCCTTGGAACGGTCATTGGCAAAGTAGGTCACTGGGGGTTTAAACCGGTTCTAGGGTGCACCAAACCTCACACTTACCCTACTGTCATCCCATTAAAACAGGACAGTGTAAATAAAGAAATCCCCGCCATGATCTAATCTCTAACCAACAAGGCAGCATCAACAGGCAATATAAGTAAAACACAAATATGCTCGTGTAAATATAATACAAAAAAAACAATAGCCTAGAAAGCCACAATGAAGGTACTCAATGACTTTGCAGCAAGTCAAAAGCAGACGGGGCGAGACTGAAGGAAGTCCAGAGTATAAACAAATCACTGTCATGTCTAGGGGATGTAATATTTGCTCTACGTTCAAAACAGAGTTACCTCCCTTACAGAAACCCCAAACTCACCTACCTGTTACAGGATTCTCTAGGTAAAATTAAACTTATACAAACTTTCCGGATAGGGATCAATCACACGAGCCTTGCATTACTAAATTATCTTACTAACCACATAGTCATTGTGTCATATCAAAATAGAAATATATATTTAAATGCTGCAGATGTACCTGCGTGCCCATTGTGGGTTTAAAGTTCGTACTGCATGCTGGGTGGTGGACCCTTTTACAGTTCGCCACTATGCTTTCCTCTTTAATTGTACGATGACCGGACAGGCTATGGACCCTATGATGACGCCTACCTAAAGAAATATAAAAATATCAAACCTCTGACGTCATTTTAAATGAATGAATGAATGAATGGTGTTTTACGGCACGTCGACACATAAATAGGTCATATTGTGCGCAAAAACTGATGAAAGATGAAGAAATAAAGGATTAATTAAAAATTAATGTAAATATATCAAGATAAAACTATTAAAAAATAAGGGACGATATGGTAGTAATACAAACCATATATGCAAACCAACAAATGCCCTAAAAACGGGTATATAAAAAAGTAAATATATACAAGAACATATTATAATGATTTATATAGTCTGACTTCCTTCAGGAAATCTAAAACTAGACTAAAATCTATAGTATTAAATAACTCGGTCATAGTATTAACATTGTAGTACCTTTGACGCATAGGATCAAAGTCTACACATTCCAGCAATATGTGTTTGACCGTTAACGGCGCAAAGCAGGGTATACATTCTGGTAATTGCTCACCTTGTAATAAATATGAATGAGTATAACGTGTATGCCCTATTCTGCACCGGGCTAGGACAACTTCCTCTCGACGAATGTGTCTACTAGAAGAACGCCATTCTCCGAGTAACGGTTTAATTGAATGGAGTTTATTGTTAACTGACAAATCCCAAGCGGCTTGCCAAGAGTTACGAATATATGTGTTAATACAACTTTTAAAATCGGTATACGGTAATTTGGTCTCAGCTCTATCATTACCACGTATTCCTACATGGCTTGGAAGCCAGCAGAAAATAATAACATTATCAATTATAAGAGAATTGTACTTTTCTAAAAGTTGAAGCACAACTGGGTTATCATGTATCATATTACCCAGTGCTTGAAGAGATGAAAGGGAATCAGAAAAGATTACAAAATGGTCATCATCAGATTCCTGAATATATTTTAAGGCAAGTTCAATTGCCTTAAGTTCAGCTGAAAAGATAGAGGCCTTGTCAGGCAGGCGGCTCTTTATGCTGTGTTTTTCGACTTGAAATTCAGCTTCTTCTGTTCTTTTTGTTTCTTATTTTTCAGAAAATTTGGTTGACAATTTTCAGAAGAAGAATTTTTTGAAAAAGTTTCTGCTAAAGTGTTTGTAATATCTTTGACAGATGTGATATCTCCATTATCTGTTTTAAAATGATTTACAGAACTAGAATTACCTTTACCACTTATTTTCCGGACCATGTCCCATGTCTTCTTAACAATATGAACAGCATAAAACCTTGCCGACATTGATTTCTAACCAATAAAATATCACTGACATTTGAGTACGACATTGATTTCTAACCAATAAAATATCACTGACATTTGAGTACGTTTTTATTGTGATTTTCAGGATCATATCGTACTGGAACTGTTTCAACAGTCTGGAGGAAAACCGCGCCAAATATTCTTCCCTGAATGCCATAGAGTCCCAAATTGGACAAATAGTTTCTTTAATGTTTATTACACCAGACCAATACACTTTTACTTTTGCAACTATTGAAAATGACAGTTCAATTTTAAATCTAATTAAAGACGAGGATCCACTAGGGACAGTGAATCATTTGGAGTCGGTGAATGTATTAGGAGGCCGTAGTTTTGCTTATGATTTTTATATTGTAAATTGCCGGTCAACATACACTGTAATGCACCGGAAAAAAAGATAAATAGAATTTTGTCTGCTATTTTCCTGGATATGTGAAGGAATTGCCAGTTCTTATAGGTGCTTCCTGATGATCCAGGTGATGGAAGAGGATCCTGGGAGAGGACATCGACAATATATAATAAGAGTATTCAATATTACTATGTATTAGATACAAATATCAACATATTAATAAATATATACAACGAGAAAATTGGGTGTTGATTTACTACTTGTTCACCGACGCAGCTGCGGACACCATTGTCCCATTAATACAGCAGTATGTTGCCCCCAGGTCTACCATCCATACAGATCAATGGCGTACCTACAGAAAGCTTAATACACTTGGTTATCACCACGAGACAGTTAACCATTCTGAAAACTTTGTCGACAAGCAACGGTCTAATATTGAAGGCTTCTGGTCTCATGCCAAAAAGCCACTAACATCTTTGGATGAAGTAAGCCCAACTGCCAACCCACATAGATGAGGTTGTGTTCCGTTGGAACCACAAGGATGAAAATCTATTCATGAAGAAGATTGAAATCATTGCTCATTTTTATCCGGTCGGTGAGCAAGGCCTCGACCTCAACCATGGCTGTCATGTTGCAATTGACGAGGAATAAAGGAAGCTGCAGAAGAAGAAATATAAAAAGATCGGACAGGGAAAGAAGCATTCAAGGAGGACAGTCAAGTTGTAGCAAATATGGTGCCAATGAATACAACCTCATGCATGTGTTTTACTTTTAATGTGGCGATGGCCCAATTTTCTGACTGTTCTTCCATTACTGTCATATAATACTATAGGTTATTGAATTTGTATGGCTAAATATTACTTGGAACGAGTTGTTTTGGCAAAGCAAATATGGCTAAATATTACTTGGAACGAGTTGTTTTGGCAAAGGACGACTCGTAAGACTTGGAACGAGTTGTTTTGGCAAAGGACGACAAGCTTGTTTTGGCAAAGGACGACGAGCTTGCGTTCCAAGTAATATTTAGCCATACAAATTCAATAACCTTTTTATTGTATACTTTCATATTGTTTTCGATCAATGTTAATTGTACGACTATTACTTTTCATTGTATTTGTGTTATTTTTTTATAGCTTTTGATGGAATTCCTATCTTGCCATTCAGTTTCATTTTGAGTGAATGATTATTTTGCGCGAAAACGACGTCGACAAAACATCAAGCGATTTTCTCAAGTTTGTTTACCATTCGATAACGTTAAAAACAGTGGGTGAGTGACTATTTCAATTATTTTATCAACGTTTGCCATAAAAGGTTGGAAAAAAAACATGTATTTTTTTTGTTGACACTATAGGAAGGATTCCGTTATTTTTATTTGAAAGTAGTTCCTTATTTCTATTTGGCGGCTCTTAGCAAGCACGAGCAAAAGTTCCCGTGCAATATCAATGTGTGCAATATCGTATCGTAGAATAGTGCACACTTAGCTCAATGCAAACTAAACGGGAAAATATGGAAGTATACAATAAATTGTGATACTATCATTCGCCAAGTTGAAATACCCTTATGTATAGTATAGACTGATCAACTGCCTCATGATCATGATAATAACCTGTACTGAGTAACCCACAAATAGTATATATGACCCTAGTATACCAAAAGTGACATATTTGGATGTTACTAGCATGTTTATCTTGACTGATGTGTTTTTGTTACACAATATATTGAATTCCAGCATGTTTATACTTGACTGATGAGTTACTGTTGCGCGATCTATTGAATTCCAGCAAGAACAAGAATTCCCGCGGAAACCTCTGAAAGATTTAAAATTACAGTTCCAACCGGCATGACCTGATGTTCTTCAATGGTGCCAAGTACGACAAATACATAATGTCTTTCATGACGTCACATATTATTTTATGACATCACCCACCCTGGTCGCGCACTTCTTTTTCAGTTCATACGAAACAATGAAATTCTATTCTAACGCATTGTATCTTTGCCGGGCTTTGCTCATCAACTTACAAAATGTCTCCGTACAATAAATGTAATTTGATGCAAAATGTCAACGTTCTCAATGCTCCCGAATTGTACAGTTTCGGCATGAATATAGAAAAAATTATTCATCTCCGAGTATAAGCCATTTCTGGCTTACAATCACATAATAATAATATAATAACACAAAGTAAACAAAGCATATAAAGAAACACAGGATTGATTTTGATGGAATGAAACAAAAACAACAAAGATTTATAATTAAAGATTATTCTGAAGAACAATATAACTATTCACTACCCTCCGGTGGGTTTCCCTTTTTTTTAATGTAAGGGAGCTACCTCAATAATTACACAAAGTAAATAAATAATGATTTGTTTCCCTTACAATGAAATTTGGAAAGTTTTATAGAATTACTGAATAAATATAATATTGTTGAGAATGCAAAAATGAGATATAGGGTCCTATAGAAACCACAGCGTCCGAACGCAATGGCATCGTAGTTCCGCACTGTACTGCAAACAAGGACTTGATAAAACAATGAAAGAGACAAAAAACAATAGAAAGGGTGGTGAAAACAGGGTTACCAGGGGCGGATCCAGGATTTCAGCTTCAGTGGGGAGTAAGGTTTTGGTCAATTTTCGGGACCGTTTCTAGCCTCATAAAACGCTTGCGGTAGTGCATTGATAGGGTAAAAAAGTCCGTTTTCAAATAAAAGGATTTAACAATTTGTTAATTAAACCACTCATTAGCCATTATGCGTCGAGAGAGCGAAGCGAGCGAGAACATTGTTTATACTGAGGGCGTGCATCGAAATTGCATCGAATAGGCCCCCCCACTGGATCCGCTAGTGGTTACCGACTTGTAACGTTCAGGGCAGTAAGGCCTACTGGTTTTTATATGCGCACAATCCTCGCTATTATCCTGTCTTCAGCGCCCAAATAGACAAGACAGTGTAAACAGAACTACATCCCATCAAAAGGAATTCTCTAACAATAAAGAAATATAAAAAGATCCGACAGGGAAAGTAGCATTCAAGGAGGACAGTCAACCACAAAACACAGAAACAAACATGCAAACAGACAAACAAGAAGGCAAAAGTAATAATAAAAGTAAACGACATCACTAACACAAAAGAGTTGACAATAGGGCTACAGTAGGCCACTGGGGGTTTAAGCCGATTCTAGGGTGCACAAAACCTCACACTTACCCTACTGTTATCCCATTAAAACAGAACAGTGTAAATAAAGAAATCCCCGCCATGATATAATCTCTAACCAACAAGGCAGCATCAATAGGCAATATAAGTACAACACAAATATGCTCGTGTAAATATAATATAAAAAAACAATAGCCTTGAAAGCCACAATAAAGGTACTCAATGACTTGGCAGAAGCCAGAGCAATAAGATAATAAGAAATATAAAACGATCGGACAGGGAAAGTAGCATTCAAGGAGGACAGTAAACCACAAAACACAGAAACAAACACGCAAACAGACAAACAAGAAGGCAAAAGCAATAATAAATGCAAACGACATCATTAACACAAAAAGGGTTGACAATAAGGCTACAGCCGTGGAACGGTCAGTGGCAAAGTAGGCCACTGGGGGTTTAACCCGGTTCTAGGGTGCACCAACCCTCACACTTACCCTACTGTCATCCCATTAAAACAGGACAGTGTAAATAAAGAAATCCCCGCCATGATCTAATCTCTAACCAACAAGGCAGCATCAATAGGCAATATAAGTAAAACACAAATATGCTCGTGTAAATATAATACAAAAAAACAATAGCCTAGAAAGCCACAATGAACCATTAAGGGCATGACAAGAAAGATCATAGACAAATATCAAACGCCACCGTCCCAATGGGCTTTAGGTAGGCGTCATCATAGGGTCCACAGCCTGTCCGGTCATCGTACAATTAAAGAGGAAAGCATAGCATAGTGGCGAACTGTAAAAGGGTCCACCACCAAGCATGCAGTACGTTGCAAAATGATAGGGTCATAAAATATTTTGATAAACTTTTTAACAAGTTTAACAAAGATAGTATGAAAGTGATCATGACCAAGAATAAATCATATTTGGAAAGAAGATCAGGGTTACGATAATAAAATTTTGTCAACCCTTTTTGTGTTTGGGATGTCGTTTGCATTTATTATTGCTTTTGCCTTCTTGTTTGTCTGTTTGCGTGTTTGTTTCTGTGTTTTGTGGTTTACTGTCCTCCTTGAATGCTACTTTCCCTGTCCGATCTTTTTATATTTCTTTGCAAAGGTTTTACGAAGTTTATGGTAACGGTAACCCTGATTGAGTAGCTTTTTACAAAGATAACGAATATTAAAGTCCTCAACTCGAGTACAAGCTCTTGAAAAACGAATTCCACATCCAGAGAAACTAACTAAAGAAACACATACAAAATAATAAACATCTCAGGATGTATCAAGAATCGTGCTGAACAACCATAGCAGTTGCAGCTAAAGAGAAAATAAACCCAACAGAGGATTTATACAGACTTAGATATTTTACAACACTTCCATTTATATTGACTAGAGTAGTGACTAGCGCACTCGAATTATAAATTAAATAGATTTATATTGCCAAAGTACGTGTAAAGGATGTTGAAAATGGATTCATACATATAATATATACTAAATATTCTTTAACAGTTCAAAACGTTTATTATAACATACTCTATAGCTATATTTTTTGACACATAAGTGATAACATCAGTGTCTTCATTGCAACAACCATTTATACACTTTTGAAAAGAATTTAATAATCTAATATCTAACACCAACCTTAAGACACTTCTGCGACTAGGCATATCACAACCCTCATTTTATGGAGATGTGGTCTATAAACTTCGAAAGTTAAAGGGGTCTGACGGGTTTCCTGACCGCTTTACAAATTTAATCAGGAAGTTCGTCAGAAAAGGATATAACCCTTCGGTTTTACAGCGCACTGCATGTTTAGTGATTGACCCCTCTACAGTCAGTCATTACGCTTTACTTTTCACTTATGCGATGACTGGACTACCTCTTGGGACTCTATGATTGTACCTACTGAAACCCCAACTAAGGGAGGTGGGTGCATGAGCTTTCGTCCCTCGGGTTTTCAGGTCGTATAAATGGTTGGTTTTCTCTTTAGCTGCAACTACTATGGTTGTTCAGTACGATTCTGGATACATCCTGAGATGTTTATTATTTTGTATGTGTTTCTTTAGTTAGTTTCTCAGGATGTGGACTTTATTGTTAGAGAATTCCTTTTGATGGGATGTAGTTTTGTTTACACTGTCTTGTCTATTTGGGCTTTGAAGACAGGATAATAGCGAGGATTGTGCGCATATAAAATCGATTGAAGCTAACCAGTAGGCCTTATTGCCTACTGACCGTTCCAAGTCGGTAACCCTGTCTTTACCACCCTTTCTGTTGTTTTTTGTCTCTTTCATTGTATTGTCAAGTCCTTGTTTGCAGTACAGTGTGGACCTACGATGCCATTGAGCTCGGACGCTGCGGTTTCTATAGGACCCTATATCTCATTTTTAAAGAACTTCTAAATATCTCACCAAGAAGCTGCTTTCTTTCATTCAAAAAAGAGTCACATTCCAGGAGGAAATGATATTCATTTTTTACTGAATTATTCTTACATAATCTTACAATGTCTTAAATTACAATCTATTTTCTTGTAACGACCAACTTCTATTTCTAATTTATAGGTACTGATTCTAAAATTAGTGAAACATTTTCTAATAGAAAAGTCTTTTATTATTTTGTATGTGTTTCTTTAGTTAGTTTCTCAGGATGTGGACTTTATTGTTAGAGAATTCCTTTTGATGGGATGTAGTTTTGTTTACACTGTCTTGTCTTTTTGGGCGCTGAAGACAGGATTATAGCGAGGATTGTGCGCATATAACATCGATTCAAGCTAACCAGTGGGCCTTATTGCCTACTTCTTGTACTTGAATTACGTATCAACTGACCGTTCCAAGTCGGTAACCCCGTCTTCAGAACCCTTTCTGTTTTGTTTTTTTTGTCTCTTTCATTGTATTTTCAAGTCCTTGTTTGCAGTACAGTGCGGACCTACGATGCCTTTGCGCTCTGACGCTGTGGTTTCTATAGGACCCTATATCTCATGTTTTAATACTATTAAGATATGGTTCTTGACATAGCCTGTTTTTAAACAGCACATAAATTCTTGATTTACCAGTATTACTTATACCGCTGCTCCCAGCTAAATTGCGTTTTGTTTATTTCGCTCTTCGGGGCATAGGATTTTATTAGATACCGGGACCATACGCCGCTGGACTTGGAATGATGACATTAAATGTTGCATGTCCACCGCCATATGCATGCCATCTTCGGAATGGTTAAAATTCTATATTATTGATTTTATTAATATTGAGTTCTGCTCAACCCGGGGCTAGGGGCTGTGAACAAGCAAATTTTACCACCGTTCATGAACAATCAATCAAACCGAGACTGCAATATTTCGTATTTATATTCCATTTCCAAAGGTCCACTCTCATACTCTTTTATAGAACAGTTAATTTAAGAAGAAGCCCATTCATGTTTATACTGACCAATAACTTTTTTAACAAAAGCCATAACCATATGCGTTGTGTCCCTGAGCAAGATACTTTATCTGCATTGCTTAGTACTGGTTCTACCCAGGAAGTCAATCAAGAAGTACCTCCTTAGAAGCGAATAGCTTCTAAAAGGTATAGAATACCGTAAGAATTAGACATCTGCAACTGCAAATCAGATATACCAAGATATTTTATGATAAATTGAAGATCAGAATACCAGGATTTATTATTACAGTTGTAAAGTAACTTGCTTTCTAATAAAGCACATTTTAATAGATCACTAGTATCGTCTTTATATATTAACTGTATTACAAAGTACATCAATATAAATCTCCCATGGCAGCAACATTAGTAGCTTTCTTATGAGTAGCAAGAACAAAAACCTAATAAGTAGTTTCTCAAATGGCACATTAAAGGGACACTGTCCGTAAGTAAGCAGATATTGAGCATAACCAAATAACTGGCTGACTTTTATTCAGTGAAATGTATACATGAAAACATGAGGATAGACGCTAAGAAGTGTGTAGGAATACATTCGTGAGTTCGAAAAAAAAAAGTTTTAATTATTATATGTAAATAAAGTGGGACCCACAATATTTACCTTTTCTGCGATCACGTGACTTCCATTAGCGCATTAGGTTTTCACCACAGTATGTATTGCGAAATATGTATAGCCCGCTTAGCTCAGACGGGAGCGTTGTCGACCACTTTACGCTCACGCACACTATTATTACGGCGAGTGTAATTTTAGTTTGGGCTGCGAGTTCAAACGCACAAAGCGGATTTACTTTTTTTTGTACCGCGATTGAATTCCGTTAAACAGTCTTGCTTTTAATTAGTAAATATTCAATAATGTTTAGTGTGTAATGTTTGCGAACATAATTATTGTGTTTTATAAGCTAAAAGTTACGGACAGTGTCCCTTTAAGCATTTTGAATGTTATAATTATCTTTTTTAACACAATAACTAGCTGAGCTAATAGTACCCCAAATTTCACTACTATACAACAAGACTGGTTAAATAGTATGATCAAACAAGTGTAACATATTTATGGAAATCTCCAAAGCATTTACTCAACTTAAAATTAGCTTTGAGTCCCCGTCTATACAAATCATTTTGGCAATATGAAAAAGTTCCAGATGATGAAAATTACCTAGGTACTTGTAAGTTGTTACATGCTCTATCTCTATTTCACATCAGTCGTTATACCAGATCTACAGAATATTAAGACATTGCGGTATTTTTCAAGCAGACCGTAAATCCATAATTATCACTATATATCTGTAATTTATTAAGACAATTTTGCAAGCCAGATTCAGACGTAGATATTAGCACAGGGTCATCTGCATGCATCACGCAATTAAAAAAAAATCTTGTAGTGAAACTGGATCATCACTATCATCAAACAAAGATGGCAAAATGATATATAGGGTCCTATAGAAACCACAGCGTCCGAACGCAATGGCATCGTAGGTCCGCACTGTACTGCAAACAAGGACTAGAAACTACAATGAAAGAGGATGGTGAAGACAGGGCTACCGACTTGGAACGGTCAGTAGGCAATAAGGCCTACTGGTTAGCTTGAATCGATTTCATATGCGCACAATCCTCGCTATTATCCTGTCTTCAAGTCATGTATATAGAGCTTACACAAATTAGGACCAAGAGTATTGCCTTAACGGACCCAAACGTATTTCCAATGCTATCAGTCAGATGATTTCCGAACATACCAACAATTTGAGTGGTACATATTTTTGATAACATTATAAAAGTTAACAGAGATACCTAAGATACATAATTTATATAAAAAAAAGTACTGAATGAATAATCGAGTCTAACGCCTTAGCAAAATTAACAAGGAATGCATACACTTTAGCATTTTTACTTTGATATTTTTCTATCATTGATCGTAGAACAAACATATGATCGGCTGTTCTAGCCTTTGGTTTGAAATGTATATGCACTTTTTTAATGATTCCTTTTGTATCAAAGTAAATGTGTAACCTGTCATTTAATATACTATTTAACAATTTAGAAAAACGGGGCAAAATAGATATACCACGGTAATTGGAATGTCGAAAGGGATCATCAGTTTTATGTAATGGTTTAATGGATCCTTTCGTCCAATCACCCGGATATATACCTTGTGACCAAAACGTATTAAAAAGTTTAACAATACAGGGTACTAAAACGTTTTGTCCTGATTCCAGCATTTCATTTTTTATACCATCTGTTTTATTCTTTAATTTAGAAATACCTTTAACAATTTCTTTAGATGTTATCATAAAATCTAACCCATTAAAGGATTTGCTTGTTTCTTTCTCTTTAACTAGTTGTGTATACAAGTCATCAACCTTTTAAAGTAAGGTTTAGCAGAAAACAGATTAGAGAAGTGTGACAACCATTTATCAGGAATAATTTTAGCACATGGATCATTTACATTATTCTATTCCTCTTCCTTTAACTCAACAAGTTTCCGGTATTCATTAAGGTTACTACTATAAAGGTTATCTAATTTATCAATAATACATTTCTGAAATCTCTTTTCCGCTTACATGCTCTACTGTACAGTTTTCTAACTTTATACAAGCGAAGCCCGCTTGCAGTAACGCGAGTACGAAAACTTACTTGTTTCCCACATACTATGCGATATTTATTTTTCGTCATGTTTCGCGACGCCATTTTCAATATGTAGGCTGGACAGCAGACGTCAAATGAAGGGCAAAGTTTTAGGCAGACAAAGTGGAAGACCAGTCAATTTCGTACGTTGTTTTTTTCTATTTTTTGTTTTCGGCCTTTATTTTGAATTTTAAGCGTAAGTGAAACGTTTAATTACAGAAAAAATACATTATATAAATACTTCCTGTAAAAAAGAGAGTATTTATCGAAATACAATACAAATTGATCGCATGGGGGTCACGTGATCAAACTATCATCACGTGGTCACAAACGCATCAAATTTCGGGTGACGTCAAACTTCGGGTGATACTATTCCCCGGTAGATTCCCGGTTATTTTGGGGTTGAAAAGATTTATTTATGTATTATATTTTTGGAAGAAAGGAATAGTGTAATATTGGTTTCAAGATGAAGCACTGGATGTCTACTAATATATAATATAAGGTAAAGGTAAATAGTGTTTAAACGTGAATATTTTACAAAATATTCTAATACACCCGCACTATGTAGCCTAGTTTACAATATCTCGTTATATTGTACGATATATCACTAATTTTTGCAACGTTAGGAGAATAAGCATTGCGCATTGTGCATTGTAACGTATGCAACGTTAGGAGAGTAAGCAAAGCAATGCGAAAGATTTAAATATATGAACAACAATATTTATTTTTCTCTCAGGATTTGGCTTCAAAAGCGTGCCACAATTATTTGAAGGCCACACAGATGCCCGACATGCTAGGGGTGTCCGGAGGCATTCCAGTAACATATAATATGAACAAGGCAAAGCCTCAAGACGGGCAAAGCTAACCGTTTTAAAATAGATCTAAAAATAGATCTAAACAATGTGATGCAGGGTTAGCATAATACTGTATTTTTAATGCCCATTGAGCTGAACGGAAAAGAAAGAACAATTATTAGGCCTGCATTTCAATATTTGTAGACAATTATTTAATCAAAATATTCAGAAAATAGTTTCTCACGTTCTCCGGATGATATTTTACCAATGTGTCACATCTTTTAGATCTATTTTAAAACAGTTAGCTTCGCCCGTCTTGAGGCTTTGCCTTGTTCATATTATAATGAACCTCTAATATGTGGATCGTTTGGGTTTTTGGAATTCAATATACTTTTATTTATCAATCAAAGATTTTCACATTACTTTCAGATCATTATCGAACCATTTTTACAATACACGAGCGTGTTTGTGTTTTACTTATATTGCCTATTAATGCTGCCTTGTTGGTTAGAGAATAATTCCTGGCGGTGATTTCTTTATTTACAAAGACTGGTTCCCTGACTAAAACTCTTTCAGGTTTTATAGACAGGTACGGGGCGACGCCATTTTATCAAAAAAAAAACTGTCTATTTTCTTTGCGCATCTAGTTGACGCATGTTTACTGCGCCTTTAGATACGCGCATGGAATACCGGAAAGAACAAGTGCCAATGTAAACGGTGGATGCTAAAAACGCCCACAAAGTCGTATCACAATGCTTAAAGTGCGGTAGCGATAAAGTCCAGTTAAGAAAGGTCGGTACAGTCGGACACAAAGAGAGAGAATTACTTGAACTTTTAAAAAAAATATGGTGGCGTGGCGATAGAAAGAGTTTTTTTGTGCAAGAATTTCTATAAAATATTTAGACCATTTGGATCAGAAGTGTAAACAATTCTACAATGAATGTCAACGTGGTTGTAACAATGGAAAGAGGATGGCAACCTCGCCGGGTACCTCAACGCCAAAGAGGAAAAGGAATTTCCCTAAAACCACCATAAATAGACAGTTGTTTAGTGCCTTATCGAACCAGAAGCTGATAACTGATATAGAAGATGGAAAAGGTTGATCATTGGGCAATTAGTGAATTATCCAGTTCTATCACAAATATTCTGTCGTAGACTGATGTGCATATCCACATTTACTGTCACGTCAACTCCCTCGCTCAGTACTAGAGTGCATCAAGTTCAGAAAACATCTAAAAATAATACACTCTTAATTAATATAAAACATACGTCAAAGAATAATTATGCCTATCAATTGTAATATCCATTTTTATGGGCATCAACGACCATTTATTGTTAAATATCCTTTGTTTTCCTTTTTTTAAATCGTGTTTTCCTACAACATTAGATGAAAGTGTCAAACGTCACCTTTATGACAATGTTCTTGTACAGATACGTCAAGATGTAGTGACGTCAATGCTATTTTAATTGAGGTGTTGGAAGTGGTGTACTGGTCGGCGACCAGTTGTCGATAAAAAAAATCGTGTTTTCCAATTAGTAATTTGTTTTTCGAAAATATTTCATGTTTATATTTACCTGTAACAAAGGTTAGCGTGTGACCTTCATATTTAATACACACTTTAGTAACTTTCACTTTCGAACTCCAATTTGGGGTATAACGGCGCTAATTTCAGCACCGGAGAGAATCATTTCTCGACAATCACTTTCGGAAGCGTAATTAATTGTGTTTATCAGATGTATAGTGTATTTTTGGTATAAAACATATTCTTAAACATTTTAAATAATACTAAAGACAGAAAGTAAATGAGTGAATGGTTTTTTTATTACATCCAGACAAGACAACTCTTGTGTTTGTTTTCGAGTTTTTTAATTAAAGTAAATTTCATAATTAATGTGGGCCCTGGCTACGCGTTTTTATTTGTTGAAATGTTGTTGTGTTGCTGTTTTTTTGTTTGACAGCTATAAAGCAGTTTTGGCCATGGAAATGTCTTGGTAGATCCTTGTTTATTTATATACAAATGACTGTCTTTGCGTCAACTCCGTAATTCCGCTATTTCGGTTCATACTGTAAGTACAATAAATAACGAAATATATTTATACAATTAGATCCCTATTCGTAAAAATGTCATTAATAAGCTCAATATATTCTTACCAATTCCATTAAAACTCAATATAACATATGTGTTTAACAATCACACACGTTCAACCAAGGGCGTCTCGCACCACAATTAAGTTTAATAGGGTCCCATTGTAATGTTCATTGATCCAATATCGCCAATTTAAAACACATTTAACAAATATTTACCAGATTGAACTTTTTTTTATTTCATGTTTGCGTGACACCGGGTGGGGTAAATTTTCTGTTTATGTTCAGTGTATAGTTCATTCCTCGTACAAGTACGGCATACAAGCTTCATAACCGCTGCTCCCAACTAAATTCCATTATGTTTATTTCGCTCTTCGGGCCATTTCATTTTATTAGATACTGGGACCATACGCCGTACGACATGGGGAAGACGTATACTCCATGTCCACCGCCATATGCATGCCATCTTCGGGATGGTTAACATTTTGTGCTGTTGATTTTATGAATATTGAGTTCTGCTCAACCCGGGGCTAGAGGGCGTGAGCGGTAGCTAGCATATTTCACTACCGCTCATGAACAGTCTCAATCAAACCGAGACTGCAATATTTCGTATGTGTCGTGCTCGGCCGTTTCCAAAGGTCCATTATCATACTCTTTTTTTTACAGTACCAAAATGCACCTTCATCTACTAAACTCTCAAGCACTAATTCTTTCTCAGGCTCACTCAAACAGTTGAAATGGAACCATCCAGTTGACAAGCATTGATCATCGTCGCACCCATACCACTCAGTAACATTAATGTCATCATTCACCCGTCCTCTCTCCCCACACACACCGCATGTAAACTTCTTCGCGGACAATCGCCCATCTCTGTTCAAAACCGGTGTGACTGTCTCTTGTCTAACATCACTGTTCACTATCTTTGCTTCTTTCTTCTTCTTTATTTCTTCCTCTTTATCTCTTTTCACATCGGCCTTTCTCTTCTTGTCTTCTTCTCTTTAATGTCTTTTCAACTGTTTTTCTTCTTCTTCTTTCTTTTTCTGCTCCTTCCGTATCTCCTTCTCGTGTTGTCGTTGTAGGTGGCTCCTTTTATTTTCTTCTGTCGCGGCCTCTTTTTCCTGAGAAAAAAAAAGTATGCTTCTCAACTCATCAGTTTATGGATGCATAATGTTTGAATGACAGGTCAAATAAAATTAATCTGAGTACACGTTGAGAACCTCTGTTCAGTTATTTGAAGAGAGGTCTAATTCAATTAAAGAGAGGTTCAATTCAATTGAAGATAGGTATAATTCAATTGAAGAGAGGTACAATTCAGCATAATTAAACCTCTCTTCAATTGAATTAGACCTCTCTTCAATATTGAAGAGAGGTTCGAATAATTGAATTTATGTTAATTTGGCGTTCCATAGGGTAGAAGTACTTCTGTGACTTTCTTAAGATACAATTGTGTTGCGAGAGAGGCTAGTCGCGGTGAGAGTTCAATGATAGACGGAAACCGCCACCGAAGAATAGAATAATCGACCATAATTAAACAGAGAAATCGAAAGATAAAATATCAATGGTACTAAAGCAAAATTCAATTTTACAGTTTGTATATATTAAAATTGGTTTTACCTGTAGCCGACAGATCGGGGGCTAAACGTTATATCAACCATAAAAAAACATTTGAATTTGTGTTTTTTCTCTATTTTTTAAGCTAGTGTACAGACTACATATACCATAAGAATATTTAGCAGTTCATCTCCAGAAATGACCCGTCCTTCTGTAATCATGCGACGTTTTTTAGCTACCATGGGCTTGGTCGGGGGTGGAACCAGAACATCTACCATACTCTTTGGTATTAATCCACGTTTCACCAGAGGATTTTGACCGACAAACTGCCCACATTCGCCGCATGTCCGGACTGGTTCTTCTTCTGGAGTGTCAGCGATGAACATAGGCGGCACCAGCTGGCTCTTGTCTATTACGGACTGATCCACTGGGAATATACCGGACATCCTGAAAGCCTCTTTTATGGTTGCTGGCATCGTTTGGTCCATAGCATAACTCAGTATTATGGGGAACTTTGACTTGCCAATTACCATGGAAGGGCTAGCAATACCAATGCTTGAAGCCCGGGAGGAGAACTTTTCTTTCAGGGGGCCAATAATGTGCACGTCTAATGGTTGAAGGATGTGCGTAGTGTGAGAAGGGAGACCAACAAGAATGATGTTTTCTCGTCTCGCTGTCTCAACCACCGGTAGAGAGATGTGGGAGTCGTGATTGTCCATCAGTATTATTACTGGCCTGTCCTTCCCGCAGTTAGGAACAAACAGCTTCGTGAACCATTGGGTGAATAAATCCGTATCCATGTACCAAGATTCACTTGTGCCGAATAGCCAATTTCCGGGAATCCCATCTTTGTAGCAGCGATGGGGAAGTCCGCCTTGATAAATTACAAACACAGGGAGAAATGACCCACTAGCAGAAACACAAAGATGTGCTGTCACGTGATCCACCGTTGTCACCTTCTGCCGAAATACATGCCCTTTCTTTGGACCCATCACCTTGGCTCTGCTCATTTCTTTTCCCGACCAGCCCGTCTCGTCACAGTTAAAAATCTGAAAGGCAGATACTCTAGATATACATGTTATATATTTCTTAATTGCGGCACTCTGTCGATTCTGAAAACAAAAATATAAAAAAATCTGTTTAATTTAGTGAAGTATAGCAAACACATCTGTTTTGCATGTAGCCTGTTTGTAGAATTCCCTATTAACGTATGTATAAAAAAAAAACTTCATATCTTCACTATTTATTAAAGACCTAGAATATTTGTTTAAAGATATATTTAAATTATATGTATGTCATGTATATCTGAGATCAACTTTAAATTATGTTATAAAGTTTTTAATGCTAAAAAACGGGATTTTAACGTTGTTATTCGGGTGTAAATCAACTCTTTTGATGGTCGAGGCCATGTATCAAACTAGCCTCATTTATCTGAGCGGGTTTGTCTGCCAATCCGTGAGTCTAAACTACGTTGGAGAAGAACTTGAAAAATTCTGTAATGATTGGCAGGTTGGACATCTTTGTCCTTGCCCTGTCCTGGTTCTCGGGTTTCCTTTTAGAAAGTTCCGGGTGCCTGGACAATAACTTTCTAGACCACATGTCGCTGGGTCCTGTCTCCAAAATAAACAAGGATGGTCGACCTACAATCAATATTAGTTTTTTTAAAAATGTTACTTAAAACAGATAAAATGTTTTAAGGTTAAAGCTGTTACACAACGAATATAGTCATGTGTTAATTTAGTTGTAAGACGATTTTATGTGTGTGTAGTTTTAATCATATAATCTGCATGTTTAAGCATAACCTAGATTTAACAGTTGTTGAAGAAAAGTAAATATTACAAAACATCAACATTGCCACTCACCAGAACGTGTAAACAACTCCTGGATGTAGCAGCGCACCATGGACCGTGACATGGGGAAGCCTTGTTGTGCCATGAACATTATATAATTGACGAGACCTGTCTCTTCTTCGTCTGACAACATCCTAGCAGGTCCTGTCTTGGTCAGCAGAGAGGGATTGTTCGCATGATGATGAACAGTGGTTCGAGGGACACCAAACTCTCTTGCAGCCTTTGACACAGAAAGGTGTTGCTAATTGTCCGTCTGTATAAGCTTTGGGCATTCTAGGAGGCAAAAGTTAATAATTAGATAGCATTACATGGATTTCTCATTGTAAAATTATGGGACACACAGGATTTTGTATATACTTCTAAGTTGTACACCGTTCAATTTAATCTGCGATTAATACTCAAGTCTACAACCCTTGTCTACAACTCAAGTCTTTAACTCTTTGTTCTAATTTCAAAGAAGGAAAGTCAATTATATTTATATAGAGTTAAAACAGCTAAGCTCATTTATTAGAATAAAATATATTAAACATTTAAGGGGAACTATTTATGGTATAATAAGATACAAGGAGTTGCAAAAGTTGCCTCCCTTGTTTTAGAAACTTCCCAAAGTATTTTCCAATTTCATCGATTGTTTATTTTAAAACATCTTAAAGTATTTGTAATTTCGTGGATAAATAATAATTGTTGCTCCATACATTTTCTTTAAATGCGCGTTTAGTGAGACTTAAATTTATCGTCTGCTATTGTCCAACCAACAGTAAAATATCTCCCGTTTCTTACACCTGACAATAAGGGTCAATCTGCGCACGCGCCAAGTAGCGTCAATAATAACTTTTATACATGGGTGTGTGTGTGTGTAGTTCTAAGGTTTATAGTCCGTCCGCCAGCGAACACGTCAAGGTAAACCTGACGCGATGGGCAAAATAGAGTCTGGACTTTTATCTGTGTGTTGTTGTGTGATGTGTGATGATATGTCTACTTAAAGCAGCGATATCAATGGTTCCTTTATAGTGCTGCCACACTGGAATACCACGCCGTAGTAGACATGATACCCCCACCCACCCAGTCACATTATTCTGACACTGGTCAATCAGTCGTAGCACTACCCATTATTTGCTCGTCAGGCAAGGGTTACAACTTACAAGTGACTACTCCATTTTTAAAGTCTTTGGTATGACGCGGGCAGGGGACTCGAACCCACGACCTCCCGAATGCAAGGCAGACGCTATGGGAAAAACAGGGCTGGCTTTATATAATTATCAGCCCAGATGGGAAAACCCAGGCTTCAAAATTAGGGTAAATATTTACCTTTCCTTCTTGTTTTGACAGTTTTGACATAAACACAAATCGTCTAGATGATGTAGATTGAGAAAATACGCGAAAGGTAATAATTGACCGTAAAATCAAAAATATCGGAAACTTACTTGTCGACAACTGGTCGCCAACCAGTAGAGAAAAATAATTATAAAAAAAAGACACATCCTGAATATAATAAATTATAACGTTGCATTTTAATAATGAAAATGACTTTTTTAGTTAATACTATTGGATCTAGATATATCTGATAACATATTTTTTCTTGATAATCCTTTTTTTGATAAGATAGATCTATGGACTGGTCATTTATCTCGCGTTGAATATTTACACACACCCACCCCCACCGGCGGGCTGACCCAGAGAAATCAGGGGCGTAGCTTGAGTAAAATAAAAGTGTAGGCTCACATTGGCTAGTGGGGTCTTTGGCCTCTGGAAAAACATCTGGAGACGCAATTTGGTGGCATTTGGCGTATTTGGCGTATATCTGGAGCAATTTTCTGTGAAAAAAATGTAGACACGTGCCTAAAGTGCCTATAGGAAACTTTGCCACTGGAAATTAGACACATTTCACATATGACCATGCTCTGTCTAAACAGTGTCAATGGTGATTTCCCCCGGGTCAGCCCCGCCGCCAACCCCTCCAGGCCCCGACCGATGGGGGAAAACACTGATCGGTGCATTAATTCGGAGACTGTAGCAGCATTCCTTGACATGTATATCTCGATTTCGTACATACTAAATGTATGATACGAGAGATTTTTTGACCTCGTGAACTATTCCTTTTTCAATTTTAATATGTGTGTTCGCCTGGAATTTCTGAAACTATAATTGGCAACTGCATGAAGAGACATACCTACTGACGGTAAGAACGGTAAGAACCCGACTCCCACGGCTGCGACCTTTAAGTATAAATACGGTACCATGCCAGGCATCAAGCATGGCAGTACGCGTATCCCTCATTATCCTGTGCACTAAGACCTTTAAATACAATAACTTTTGTCCCGTAAAACTCCACATGCATCTTAAGTATAAATACGGTACCATGCCAGGCATCAAGCAGGGCAGTACTCGTATCCCTCATTTTCCCGCGACCCATCCTTCAGACCTGCCTCTTCAGTTGGGCCCTCACATAAACAAACACGCAACTAATAATAACCACAATACAGCACACCCAGGGGGCGTATGTGGCATAATCCCTTACTGCCGGGAGTAACTTGGAAAAATAAAATTGAGAAAGAAAAAAAAAGTTGAAAAATGCAATAAAAATCAGAGGGATAGTGGGGTAAGGGTGAGCCGTCACACATGCATTTTTGAATGAACGGAAGGATGGAAGGACGGAACGACAGACAACGCCAAATTAATATCCCCCTATGCCGAAACTATGAATCAATCTTATGCGAAAAAAAAAGAAAAAAGAAAGAAATAACAAATAAATAAACGGCGTCCCGTTAGTTTTTAGGTTTAACTTGCATTTGTTCAATCATTAGTATTAATCGTACGAATAATATTAAGCAAATTGTTTTTAAATATTATTAAATGTTGATGTTATTGCACCACTAATAAATGAACACTTACAGTAGAATAAGACGATAAATTGAATAATTAAAATATGATTTATTTAAATCTAACCAGGCTAAAAGTTAACGTGATACTGGATAAATAAATCAAGACATGGATTTCAAATCCTTCAAGATTGCCTTGTGTCCCTTTTAAAGGGACATATGGCAATCTGGAGTTTTATATGAAGCATTAAAATGTGTGTGTGTGTGTGTAATTCTAAGGTTTTTAGTTCCTCCACCAACAAATACAACAAGCCCCTTGCGGAGTATCTTGCCACATATGGGTACAATAGAGTCTGGACCTACCAAGCATTAAAATGAGTACAGCGATTTATTAATCCTGTATCATTTTGACTTAAAACTGCTTGCATATAATTAAATAAAAAATTGGGAATTCTATTTCCTTCATTATTCTACACATTTTTTAAATATATTCTTGGTGCAATATTATCAAAAGTCAATAATATGTAAAAACAATTTGCTTTGAACTATTCTAACAATTAATATTAATGATTAAACAAATGCAAGATCACGCTAAACTATATTGTGATAAAACTTATGAAAACCCTGGGATTAATTTATTTTGGTCTATAAAAAATTCAGGAGACGTTCTTGATAAAATGTTCAAGAAAAGTCAAGTTTCATCAATAAGCACTTATGACTTCTCTACACTATATACAACCTTACCACATCACCTTATTAAAGACCAGCTAATTTCTCTTATTCAAAAAAACATTTGCTAGAGAAAATACTACATTTTTGGCATGTAATAATATAAAAGCGTTTTTTACTAACGGCAGTTTTGACAATTATACTATGTGGACTTGCTATGAAGTTTGTGAAGCACTCATCTTCCTATTAGATAATATTTTCGTCAGGTATGGAACCACCGTTTATAGACAAATTGTTGGTATCCCTATGGGTACGAACTGCACCACTTGTCGCAGATTTGTTCTTATTTTGCTATGAAAGGGATTTCATGTTGAGTCTTTCACCAGATACCCAGGCAGATGTTATTGAAGCCTTTAATGATACCTCTCGGTATCTGGATGACATATTGAACATTGACAACCCTTTCTTTCCAACTATGGTTAATTATATTTATCCTAAAGAACTTCAGCTTAACAAAGCTAATATATCTGATAATAACGCTTCTTTTCTTGATTTAGATCTCTCGACTGAAAATGGTAAAATAATTAGCAAAATCTATGACAAGAGAGATGATTTTAATTTTGACATTGTTAATTATCCCCCACTTGGATGGGGATGTTCCCCGAGCAACTTCTTATGGGGTATATGTGTCTCAAAATCGTTTTTCTAGAGCTTGTACTCGAGTTGAGGACTTTAATATTCGTAATCTTTGTATAACTAAAAAGTTACTCAATCAGGGTTACCGTTACCATAAACTTCGTAAAACCTTTGCAAAATTTTATTATCGTAACCCTGATCTTCTTTCCAAATATAAAAGTAATTTAAGGACTCTTCTGCGACAAGGACTATCACAACCTGACTTCTATGGTGATGTGATTTATAAACTTCGTAAGATTCTAGGTCATGATCACTTTCATACTATCTTTGTTAAACTTGTTAAAAAGTTTATCAAAAGAGGTTATGACCCCATCATTTTGCAACGTACTGCATGCTTGGTGGTGGACCCTTTTACAGTTCGCCACTATGCTTTCCTCTTTAATTGTACGATGACCGGACAGGCTGTGGACCCTGTGATGACGCCTACCTAAAGCCCATTGGGACGGTGGCGTTTGATGTTTGTCCATGATCTTTCTTGTCGTGCCCTTAATGGTTTATTCTCTTACTGCTCTGGCTTCTGCAAAGTCATTGAGTACCTTCATTGTGGCTTTCTAGGCTATTTTTTTTTTTGTATTATATTTACACGAGCATATTTGTGTTTTACTTATATTGCCTATTGATGCTGCCTTGTTGGTTAGAGATTAGATCATGGCGGGGATTTCTTTATTTACACTGTCCTGTTTTAATGGGATGACAGTAGGGTAAGTGTGAGGTTTGGTGCACCCTAGAACCGGTTTAAACCCCCAGTGGCCTACTTTGCCACTGACCGTTCCAAGGCGGTAGCCCTATTGTCCACCCTTTTTGTGTTTGTGATGTCGTTTGCATTTATTATTGCTTTTGCCTTCTTGTTTGTCTGTTTGCGTGTTTGTTTCTGTGTTTTGTGGTTTACTGTCCTCCTTGAATGCTACTTTCCCTGTCCGATCTTTTTATATTTCTTTACGAGAAAAACTAACGGGACGCCGTGAGTTTTTAAAAAATCAAGATTGCCGTGTGTCCCTTTAACATTTTCACTATACATAGCTTGGACACTTCTTATCTAACACAGTGAATTAGCCGAAATATCACGTGGCACCTTAAAGTTTTCTACTAACTCCTCTTTCAAATATTGATCGATTTTTATTAGGCTGTTTAAATTTAAAGCATAAAGTTTGAGTTTTCCTCATAAAAATCTAGAGATTGATAAAGTAAAAGTTGTGTTGAAACTCTTTTTCTGCTTAAAATGTTAAAGAAATGAAAGTAACGTTGGAAAGACAAATACATTTGTGATAGGTTTTTGTACGAATGAAACGTTTATGAATACAACTCTTCATGATATATGGGTTTAAAGTCAGGCAATATGTTTTCAAATTTCCGCACTGTGCCACGTTAAATAGATATAAATTTCACAGTGTCCTATCCATTTGTTATTAGGTCTATGACACAGCATATCTGACATTAATAGATTAAATTATCAAATTATTTGCAGTTTGTTAGGAAACATTAAATGTATTACTTGTGTGTGTATGGATAATTTTGTGTACCTTTTTGTTGACTGTCCTCCTTGAATGCTACTTTCCCTGTCCGATCTTTTTATATTTCATCTGATTCCACTGTTTTAATCTAACATCTTAATATTTTGAAAACTCTGAAACGTGATACCCAACAGAGTCTGCTCTACTGGTAAAAAGTGGTCATAGTGAATACAAGAACACAAGTGGACTTATTTTGTAATTTACTTTTCATGAAGATCTAAATACTCTTTTTTTTTCAACAGGTTTAATGATAACATATACATGTAATTGATTAAGCTTGACCCATAGACTATTCTCTTAAATGCAATATAATGTCATTAAATAGACTTCACAAACATTTAAGAAATCAATGTGCATAGAACAAACAGTAGATTTTCATATATTAACATCATCAAAATTCATAAATTTAAAATTTAAAGGACAAATGGTAAGACTAACAATTTCAAACAGTTGACAAATCACAGAACATAAAGAGTTTCACGGCAGTGTCAAGCTGTTTTAGTATCCAACAATCTCTTGAGCACAAAATATGGAATACTTCTGTTCGATATTTCATCAAAGTATTACAATAAGTGCAAAAAAAATGATTGATATACATAGACAATATTCTTCCTTGCATTCTTTGCCAGAAAAGTCATAATTTTCTGTACTCCTAACCTTAATGCTCAACAAACTCTATTTTAAGAAATTAATGTATAAAATGTCACATTTTTATTTAGATAAAAAAGATAGTTGCTCAGAAATTGAGTTGAATCATAGACTTTACGCTTTTATTATTTTTTTAAGCATGTACATTGAACCAATAGACCACGGATATTTATTGGTATGTTGTTTCATTTGTAACAATAAATGGTAGTTAACATATTAGTTAGTGTAAAGAAAATATAGATTGATATAGAGACTGTGTAGCTTTAACATGAGTAAAGATGATTTGTAAACCAATGTCTCAAGAGATTGTAGAATAAAACCCACGAGGCTTGACATTAAATGAAATCTAAAGTTTGTTCAGGCAATTTTGTTTGAACTTTTACATTGTCTATTATTCTATAGATGAGAACCGGGCAAATATGGTTAAGACAAGATCAAAATAACATTGAAAATGTATGTGCACTGGGAAAATATTGTGATGTGTGCCACACCTGTTCCTTTCTTATTACTTGGAACTATAGAACAGAACAGAAAATCACTTGATTAAACTCAAATCACAAGCAGGTGATACAAGAGTATACAATACAAACGTTCTTGTAATAATACACATGACATGGTGTTAGTTTTTACATTGTTAAATATGACAGGAATTATAACAAATATAATGCAATCACTTATATTTTATGGGAAAATAAAAAATAAATAAAAAATAAAAAACCCAGAAAAAGCAATAATAAACAGTAACGGCTGTGATAGTTATATGTGTGTGGTGGTGGTGGTACGATGGAGGGGTGGGGGTGGTGGGGGGGGGGGGGATTGTTTACAAATATTAACCTATTCGAGGTTGCTAATTCATTAGCTGGTTAGTGTAAATAAAACGAGTCGAATTGTACATTGAAATAGAAGTGATGGGAGTTGACCTTTTTCGGTGCAGGTTTTGTTATGTTATCATGTTATTTACGTATGTGTCACTAACAATATGTGATACACTGACATGTGCGACGTATGTGGCACATATCAGTTTACCACATAACAATCATAACATCTATGGCATATATGAAAAGTATATAAACGGTATGTTGTATTTCATATGAAATATATTATTTTGTAGTAAATGCACATATCATTTATATACAATTTGTAGAATATTGTAGAAAATCGTTAAATAACCTGTTTAAGTTTCAATGTTATTGAGTGAGTAAACATGTAGTTTCATATGTATTACATATGTGTATTCCTTTCAAATGGAATACCGATACATATGTAGCACATATGCAAAGCATATACATTTTACACCTAGATATTTTTCCTGTGTATTATATAACACCTTATTGATATATATTTACTCTTACCAACCTTTCATTTATGAACAATTGCATTTGAATAAATTTCTTTTTTTCTTTCATTCTTAGGAAAAGAAAACATTAAGCAGATTGCAGACACAATATCTAGGGGAAATGTTGCTGGTTTAAAATAGAACACTGCTCTTTCAAATGGTGCAGATGATCATATCTATGCTAAACAAAGAGATGGAACAAAACAACCTAAACATAAACACACTCAACCATCTGATCATGACTATGCTACGTCTGTAACAAACCAAGTCATAGAGTCTAATCCCATTTTAAACAAAATAATTTACAAGAGAACATGGGTTTTTAGATTCAAAGCATCTTCCAGCTAATGACATTGAAAGTTTGTGTGCTGTTATCCGAACTGAAAACGTAAAAGAAATCTCAACACAAATTTTAAAAGTGAAAGATTTGTAAATTACATGTTCACCTTATAGTTAGTAAGCTTAGAAACAGTTTACATCTGTTGTAAAATGTGCCTGTTGTTGGTGGGATAGTGACTTTAGGTAAACTATCAGGTTTCTTATTGAATTGAATTGGGTTTTAAGGCGCACTGACCGAAAAATGTTATATTATCGCCTAAAGGAATGAACATGCCAAGCTCATACTCCATTTACATAAACTAAAATATGGAGAATGAACCTAGAACCTTCTCACCTTCAAAACTGCAGTGTTGCTGCAATTTTAGACAACCCTTTACAATGTTTGCATATGCGGTTCATAACGATGAGGTTTAGAATAAAAGATGACAAAATGAACATGAAAGGGTTTCTAGCAGGAGTTGCAGTGGTCCAGACCTGGTATCCCACGTTATTATATTTATTTTTTTCAATATCTTAGATATAATAGTTAGAATGCTTGCCCAGAGAGCAACCTACATAATACACTTCTTCAATAAGCAATATTGTCAAATGACATTTTAACATAAAAACTGACAATATAAATATTACATTTTAACATAAAAACTGACAATATAAATAATATAAAACAATTGCTAAGGCACATTGAGATGTACTGCATCTATGGTATGACATGTTTGGTTGATATAAATCATGTAGTTTGTTATTAAGGGAGTGTTCTGTGGAACACGTCTGTCACCAGAAGCTATTATTGAGGTAGCTAGATTACAGTTTTCAAGAAGTGGCATAACTCTTTAAAAAAAGTTAAGACATAAGTATAACTCGTTAAATAAATTCAATAATGAATGAGCAATCATGTAAAATCCTCTTTATTTTATATCAAAAAGCCTCCTAAGGAAATGTTATTAGTGTATCTGCTTATATATACCGTTGTTGTACGATGACGTTTTATGTTTGTGTGATGATGTATGTTGACTCAGCCATCTTCGTACAACACCTATCAATGGAACTACCTAGCTTATTTCTGTAATCCAGTATTTTAAAATTGTTATGCACATCAACAAGGCAATTTCCATGCAAACCAATCTGAATGAAAAAGTCAGAACGGGATAGGCTGAAGGATGATCATTCAGAAATGCCCTTTTCTGCTTAATAATGTGACCTAATAAACTTTGCTTTATTTGGCAATAACTAATAAAGCGAAAGCAAGTCGTAATTTATCGCCATGAAGCAAAAATTCAATATGCCAGAGTCCCGATCAAACGTAACACTTTGTTTAAAAAAAATGAAGTTACATAAATTTACAGAAAATAAAGATATGCAAGATAACAAGAACATTAAATGGGAGCTTTTTACTATCAAGCTGATTAGAATGGCACAAAATAGCAGAGACTCGCTTTGTTTTCTAAAGCTGGCATAAAATACTTGATAGTAGATGAGCCGTAAATACCTACGGCACTGAAAAATCGATAATTTTGACTGTTACATAGCGCGTTGCACATCCCCGTATCTGAGTCCCTTCTACCTGAGTATCGGATGAAAGACTCAACATGAAATCTCTTGCAGAGCAATTCACGAACAAATCTGCAAAAGGGGCACAGTTCTTACCCATAGGGATACCAACAATTTGTCTATCAATGGCAGTTTCATACCTGACGAAAATATTATCTAATAGGAAAACGAGTGTCAAACTTCTTGGCAAGTCCACATAGTGTAGTTGTCTAAACTGCCGTTAGTAAAAAAAAAAACGCTTTGATATTATTACAGGCCAAAAATGTAGTTTTTTCTCTAGCGAAAGTTTTTTAATAAGGGCAGTAAGCTTGTCTTTCTTGTGCCAAGGTTGTATATAATGTAGAGAATATAGGTATAAAAATCGAACATGAAAAGCAGCATTCAAGGACGACCGGCAACCACAAAGACACAGATAAGAAGTCTTCAGTACTACCGCTGCTCCCAAAGAAATTCCATTTTGTTTATTCTGCAAAATTGTATTAGATACTGGGACCATATGCCGCTGGTCATGGAATAATGTCAGTAAATATGACATGTCCACCGCCATATGCATGCCATCTTCGGGATGGTTAAAATTCTGTACTATTGATTTTATGAATATTGAGTTCTGTTCAACCTGGGGCTAGTGGGCGTGAACGGTAGCAAGCATATTTCACTACCGTCTCAATCAAACAGAGACTGCAATAGTTCGTATTTATCGTGTTCGGTTGTTTCCCACTCTCATACTCTTTTATATATGGAACTTGACGTTTATTACAAATTGATTTAAGAACGTCTCCTGAATTTTTAATAGACCAAATTAAATTATTCCCAGACGGTTTTCATAAGTTTTAGCACAATATTCTTTAACGTGATCTTTAACGGTAGTAAGACTTTGGAGATGTTCGTGGTGGTGCAGGCCCTAGAATTTGAAATAAAGCGGGCCTTATACGGAATTTTATGTAAGCACATAGTTGGCAGTTTATTTTGCTTTTCGTCTACCCAAGCCTTGAAAGTAGTGCACCGAGTGCTATGTGTGGAAACAACATCATCCTCAGTAGATTGAACTGGAGTATACAAATTAGTGCTACTGAGTTCCAGAGATAAAACATTGACGAGTTAGGCGTCAAACAATAATTACATTATTAGCTGCTTTATCAGCAGGAACTTAACAAATTTTATTTAAAGTACAAAACGAAAACCTAGGTCTCGGAGGAAGTAAATCATAATTAAATATAATTAGCAAATTTAAAGCTAATACGTGTATCTATAATCTTAAAAATGTACTTTTTCCAAGTAGAAAGAGAGTTTGGGTCCGCATGTTCTCTACGACACCATTTTATACTAAACTCCTCAATGGATTGGGCGATCGGAGCACGACATGCATTAAGATCAATAATGGAAGGTAATCTATAATTAGGACCTTTAGATAACAGATGCCGAATACGTTTATATACAATATCAAAATTACCAGTGATGACATGACCTGAAGCATAGCAAAATTTGATGTATTACACCCACATTCCTTAGGAGTGTTATTTACTATATCAAGGTCAGAAACTATTTTGTTGTAGTTAAAAATATAATTTCTAATTATTATTTTTTGATACTTATAACAAATTACAGGATTTTCTGATTTTTTTAAATATTTAGGAATAGAATCAACTACCTGATTATCTCGAAAAAATACTTGGCATGTCAATGAAATCAATACCCTTATTAATATAGTAGTTTTAGGAAATGCCTGACGTGATCAGACGTCAATATGGAGTCGGGGAACATGTTAGGTGTAGCTTTGAATTATGGAAGCAGTGTTATACCAGGAATATGTACAAATGAAAATTGTGTCTGCTTCCTCGTCGATCAACTTAAGTGATGAAATGGACAAAGAGGTAAGACGTGAAAGCATAGAGTGCTTTCTAGACTGTTTAAAAATAGTATGCAAATTAGTGACTGACATAGTTACACGCGATTTACGTTTGATGTTACCATCACGCCTACGACCATGAGACCTTGAGTTACGCTTTCGAATAGGAAATATAGCAACAATGTCAATATTAGGATCTTTTGAAATATTTCCTTGATAAATATTGTCATTAAGGCCGAGTGGATATAGTGTCTGCAAGTTTTTCATCCGCTTAAGTTCTGCAATATGTCGGAAAAAAGAGTATGATAATGGACCTTTGGAAACGGCCGAAAACGACACATACGAAATATTGCAGTCTCGGTTTGATTGACTGTTCATGAGCGGTAGTGAAATATGCTAGCTACCGCTCACGCCCTCTAGCCCCGGGTTGAGCAGAACTCAATATTAATAAAATCAATAGTACAACATTTTAACCATCCCGAAAATGGCATGCATATGGCGGTGGACATGGAGTGTATTGCTTCCCCATGTCGTACGGCGTATGGTCCCAGTATCTAATAAAAATAAATGCCCCGAAGAGCGAAATAAACATAATGGAATTTAGTTGGGAGCAGCGGTTATGAAGCCTGCATATCACAAGTAACAGTCAAAAGACTAAATTAAAAAGCAGACAACATATCCTATAAGTGGTTAAACAATACCCAGAGCCTATAATCGGCCGGAGTAGTGGAACCACTGAATCGAAAATTAAGTAAGAAAACAAAAAGAAATTAGCTTTCATTTTCGATAATTAAATATAAGTATCGGGCTCAGCGATCTCCGAAGATCGAATGAATAACACTTTTATTTTAAAGCTTTTAGTAGCAAAATTAACTACAACAATAATATAACACTTCTAGAGCTTTTTAAAGTCTAACTTTTTTGTTGCGTGTTTTTGGATTTACTGTGTTCTGTGAAAGCTACATTTCCTGTTCGCCTTTTATACTTATTTTTGTAAAATATATAGACGATGGAAAAAATAATTAGAATGCATAGTATGTAGATTTTGTATGCATATTCAAAATAATTAAATTAAATTGAGTGAAGATGTAACTTTTAAAAGTTCATATATGTATATATGATAATATGATGGAATGTAGTAGCAGAATGGATGGTGTTTCACGGCACGTCGACACATAAATAGGTCATATTGCGCGCAAAAACATGAAGGAATGAAGTAGTATTTAAAAATAATGTAAACGTATAAAGATAAATATATCTACAAATAAGGGATGATATGGTAGCAATAAAAACTATGTATATATGTAAATCAACAAATGCCCGCCAACGGGCTTGTAAACAAGTTAATATATATAGGAAAATATTATATTGATTTATAAAGTCTGATTTCTTTAAGGAAATCTAAAAGAAAATTGAGGATTTCATAGCCAAAAACAATTCGTGTCTTTTAAATGATATTAAGTCACATATCATTAATTCACATACTTATTTACATCCTGCTACAGGCTCTCATTCGTCCATTGATTTAACACTATGCGATTCAACGCTTTTGATGGATTTTTCGTGCAGTGTTGGAGACGAGCTCTGTGGAACAATCGGAACTGCCTCAACCATTTTTTTTCAAAGTTGTATTAACACATATATTCGTAACTCTTGGCAAACCGCTTGGGATTTGTCTGTTAACAATAAACTCCATCCAATTAAACCGTTACTCGGAGAATGGCGTTCTTCTAGTAAACCCATTCGTCGAGAGGAAGTTGTCCTAGCCCGGTGCAGGATAGGGCATACACGTTATACTCATTCATATTTATTACAAGCTGATCAATTATCAGAATGTATACGGGGTATACCCTGCTTTGCACCGTTAACATTATTGTTGGAATGTGTAGACGTTGATCCTATGCGTCAAAGGTACTAAAATGTTAATACTATGAAAGAGTTATTTGATACTATAGGTTTTAGTCTTGTTTTAGGTTTCCTAAAAGAAAACAGACTATATAAATCATTATAATATGTTCTTATATATATTTACTTGTGTATATACCCGTTGACGAGCATTTGTTGATTTACATATATAGTTTATATTACTAGTGAGTAAGATACTCCCTGATATTACTACCATATCATCTCTTATTTTGTAATAGTTTGATCTTTATATATTTACATTAATTTTTAATTTCTTCATCTTTCGTCGGTTTTTGCGCACAATATGACCTACTTATGTGTCACGTGCCGTAAAACACCATTCATTCATTCATTTGCAACCATATTTATATCCGTCGTGTACACAACGTCCTATTATACGAGTACTTCTGCAAACCAAATTAGTAATTGTCGTAAACGTTAACTCACTCGTGCATATTCGGTCTACATAATGACTATGTTTACTATTGCAAGAATTGACTGACCATTTATTAACCTGTCATTCGTGTATACAATGAAGATCTTAGCTTGTAAACATACAAACATATGTAGTTTTTCATACATGTCGTTTTCTGACAATTCATATGATTTTTTATCATCATTTTTGATAATTCGATTTAATATATCAGCTCCACATATTTCGCAGTTATACAAGACAATAGGTTTGATGAGTGTGTCGAACAGTTTGTTGTAAAGTTGTGGGGGAGGGGAACTCAATGAGAATGCTCTTTGCAATTTATACAGTACTTTTGTAGCTTTTTGGTACAATTCTTTTTTTTAGCAGCTGTGAAGTTCCAGTAGAGAACAGTATACATCCTAAGTATTTATATTCTATGTATGCCTTTCAAGCTTAAACTGTCATGTCACTATCAATCATTGTCAGCCTTCCTTTTTTAATTTTACATACAAATGGTTTTGAAAAAAACAACCCACTAAATTTGAAAGACGTCAGAGAAGAAATGAAAACAAAGGGAGAGTTGGATTAGAGGTTAATTTTATCAAAGAGTGGCCTGAAAAAGCACCAAATCGAATTATTTTGGCAATTTCCTTTATTGGGGAACATGCACAGGACCCTCACAACCCGTCCCCAAGATGGTTGACAATTAATTTATGGTCTCAAAAACAGTTTGCGTATTCAACATGTTCGCCTACCTAGGACCTACGTCCCTGCCAGTCCACTGGGCAATCATGTGCGAATATTACGATAATGTAATTTAAATGAAGTGCCGATCAAAAAATATGGCGCGTAATTCGACGGTAACAACAAAAAAATTGACATAAGTTTAGTCGTTTGGCATATATTTAAGCAGATAAAAAGAGTAATTATTAAAAGCTATTTTATCCAACTATTGTAATTTTATACTGGAAAAGCTGTACCTGTTTTATTATTTACCATGTAACAAAAAATAAGGCATGATTGAATCCAAATAATGAAAGAACAAATGAAAACAATTCCCCCCTACCTGTCCTCCATGTTAAGGAGCCCATAACCCCATAAACCAATGGGGCGCATCCTTGATATAGGTGTAGGAGTGATAAAACAAACAACACAGACATGTGTTAAAAAAAAAAGAAGAAAGTACGGGTAATGGTGATCAGAGGGTGGAGGGATAGTTGGGGGATCGAGAGTATGCCTAAATTAGTACTAGTAGGCATGTGGATATCCAGGGAAAATTTGTTTGATGGTAAAAATACCCAGATATCTAAAACTATAACTGTTAAGACTTGTGGTAAGTACAGCAGCAAATGAATTATAATGGGAGTATGTGTAATGTGTGATTGGTCATCAATGCATGCTGATGAACAACTTGAAAAGCCGTCGGAAGTTTGAATGACATGCCGTTAGAATTATAACCGGAGATTTCACCACATGAGACCAAGGCTGTGTTACTCGCTTGTTGCAGGAATTGAGATTACCATCAGTCCTTCATAAACAGGGGCCGATATTTGCGATATTCGGCCCCTTCCACTAGCAAAAGACTACGTTTCCCCCCTCTTTGGCTGAGAACATACCCTAAAAGCAAAATCTTCAATTTCTGCCTAATACACTGTTCCCGTATATATCGAAATTGCATTATTTTCCCCCTTTAACTCGAAAATCGCGCATTTTTTCCCCGTATAATTGAAGGGCCTGGGCTCCCCTTTTTCCGAATAAAAGCCCTGCCATCACTCCGGGATAGAAGGAAGGCAGACCTGTGTTCGTCTACACAGTGGTCCAGTTTCTGGTGCCAGCCCTGAAAATTCTTAACTATTTAACCCCTGTCCGAGGCAAACATCAAATTAAAGCAAAAATATATACACTAGTAATATCATTGATAGACAATCCACAAACAATAGCAAATGTTTTAAAGGGACACTGTCCGTAACTTTTAGCTTATAAAACTCACACTAATTATGTTTGCAAACATTACACACTAAACATTATTGAATATTTACTAATTAAAAGCAAGATTGTTTAACGAAATTCAATCGCGGTACAAGAAAAAGTAAATCCGCTTTGTGCGTTTGAACTCGCAGCCCAAACTAAAATTACACTCGCCGTAATAATAGTTTGCGTGAGCGTAAAGTGGTCGACAACGCTCCCGTCTGAGCTAAGCGGGCTATACATATTTCGCAATACATACTGTGGTGAAAACCTAATGCGCTAATGGAAGTCACGTGATCGCAGAAAAGGTAAATATTGTGGGTCCCACTTTATTTACATATAATATTATAAATTAAAACTTTTTTTTTTTCAAACTCACGAATGTATTCCTACATACTTCTTAGGGTCTATCCTAATGTTTTCATGTATACATTTCACTGAATAAAAGTCAGCCAGTTATTTGGTTATGCTCAATATCTGCTTACTTACGGACAGTGTCCCTTTAAGCCTGTGCAATGTAACTAAAGTTGGACTTGCCCCTGTCTAACATTAATTGATGGTTGAATTTCTTCCTCGACTGGAAACGATCAAAATTGTTACTCTGCGAAAGGAAGCAATCCTGTGATTTCTTTCAATATAAACAAGAATGATCATGATTAATTTCACTTGTTACCTTTACAGTCCGACTCAAGGGCAATTACCTGTTTGACTTTGGGGCATGTCTTTCCTGCCCTGAAGACACACTGAAGTCAGGAGCCAATTCCAGAACATTTAACATAAGTAATTTTTGTTATGAAATTTATATATACATGTATGAAGAATAATACAGGCAGTTTCTTTATTTGAACTTGTGGCAACAAGTAAGCAGTTTTTATGACCCACTATAGAAGTTGTCCACCTCAATCATTTTTGAATGTTATGGCCCTTTGACATTTTAACTTTAAATGTGTTATCGCCGCTACTCTTCCGAAACTGCATGATGGATTGACATCAATATGTTCCTGCCACAACCAGGTCAGTATGAATGACCTTGACCTACTTTTCGGACTAAGTTAATACTTAAGTTTTATTTATGTTACTGACAGCACTACAGACTTTTAGCTTTTGTCTTCATGTGGCCGAGTGGTAGGAGACTGACTTGAAATCACTTACTCCTCACCGCTGGCTTGGAGAACGTCGGTTCTATGCAGGTACCCGCCTGTGCAGGAAAATTGCCCCATGGAAGCCGGAAAGTTGCCATATGACCTTAACTGTTGGTGCGACTATAAAACCCAATCCAATTCAGATTCATGTCATGTTACATAACAATTAGCCACAAATCCTTCATGACAATGTTATCCAAAAATGTTCCCTATCCACTTCCAAACATATATTTTAACAAAGTTGTGCTCTGTCTACTATCAAACTTATGTTAAGGCCACCATTCAAAAATAGTTTGTTTGCAGTTGCCGACCCATGGCTTTTAGAGGTGGGTCGTAGGTAGGGATATATATATATTTTTTTAACACATTCTTATTATTAACGCATGCAATTATCGAGTGCTTCACTAGTATTATCCATTTTTTTTTTTAAAAAGGGTTTAGTTAAATATTAACAGAACATGCAAAACATTGATCAAATGTTCATTTATGGACACATGAAATAGACTTAGTAACTATTTAACAGTGCTTGACACTAACTTTTTTCGTAGAAATGTTTCAAATGACAAAATCTTTTGTTTGGTTCAAAATATGACCATCAAATCCAATGCATACAATCTACACTATTTTTGTATTTCATCTAAAACATAAATTGAACATTCGCACATCATCATTAGAAATATTTGAAAAATATGGTCAAATTTTCACTTTGAAATTTAGTTCGGGCAAGTGGATTAGACAATGACTTGCCCGAAAATAACATTATTAATTAGTAGAGATGTACACTTTACCCAAAATATTGTTCCCAAGCATAAAATTTCCAAGTTCTGGCAAGTAGAAAAAAAAGTTAATGGCAAGCCCTGTTAAAGTATAAACATTGAACTCTGTGTCAATTTCACTTCTCAGTTTATATTACTGCAAAGAACAATATTCTCTTCAAGTGTCCTTTTTGCAGACACCATCCTCACATTTTTCTCACTCGCAAGGTCAGTCCTGTAGACGCTTTCAATTTACTATAGCAGCAGAGATTATTTCCAAGCATCCAATATATCGGAGCATTATGAAACTTCCCAAAATAATTGAAACAACAGGGGCTTAGGGGGTGCGTAAGATTTTGGTCAATATTCGGGTCCGTTTCTAGCCTCATAAAATGGTTGCGGTAGTGTATTGATATGGTAAAAAAGTCCGTTTTCAAATAAAAGAACTTAACAATGTGTTAATTAAATCACTCATTAGGCATTGTGAGTCGAGCGAGCGAAAACAATTTTTATACTGAGGGTGTGCATCGAAATTGTTTGATGGGGGGGCGTAAGATTTTGGTCAATTTTCGGGTCCGTTTCTAGCCCCATAAAACGGTTGCGATAGTGCATGATAGGGTAAAAAAGTCGTTTTCAAATAAAAGGATTTAGCAATGTGTTAATTGAACCACTGATTAGCCATTATGTGTGGAGCGAGCGAGAAATCTTTTTTTTATACTGAGAGCGTGCATCGAAATTGTTTGATGGGGGGGCGTAAGCTTTTGGTCAATTTTCGGGTCAGTTTCTAGCCTCATAAAACGGTTGCGGTAGTGCATTGATAGGGTAAAAAAATCTGTTTTCAAATAAAAGAATTTAACAATGTGTTAATTAAACCACTCATTAGCCATTATGCGTCGAGCGAGCAAGAATTTTTTTATACTGAGGGCGTGCATCGAAATTTTGGTCAATTTTCGTGTCCGTTTCTAGCCTCATTAAACGGTTGCGGTAGTGCATTGATAGGGTAAAAAAATTGTTTTTCAAATAAAAGGATTTAACAATGTGTTAATTAAACCACTGATTAGCCATTATGCGTCGAGTGAGTGAAGCAAGCGAAACAATTTTTTATACTGAGGGCGTGCATTGAAATTGTTTGATATTTTATCTACAGTAACATGGACATGATGATCCCGAATGTTTAGGAGGGGCGCGCGCCGGGTGCGCCCCCCGCTGTATCCGCTAGTGAACAACCAACAATATTTGTGATAAACACGGTGGGGGGGGGGAGGGGGGGGATTTGCCGTGGGTCGGTCGCAAACTGCAAACAAACAATCTTTTAATTTAGGCCTAACTAGGTTGTGCAGTTGGGGGAGACATCTGTTTTTCTCAAAAAAAACTCTAGTATTTTTAGCTCTACTGGCCAAAGGCCAGCAGAGCTTATGGGATGGTGTGGTGTCCGTCGTCTGTCGTCCTTCGTCTGTTAACTTTTCTTCAAACGACTTCTCCTCAGAAACCGCTTGGCTAATTTTGACCAAACTTCACATGGATGATCCTGAGATGAATGCTTTTTAGATTTTTTAAAATTGGGTCAGCGCTACATCCAAGATGGCTGCCATTACCATATATGGTCGAAACCTTAAAAAATCTTCTTCTCCAGAACCGCTGGACAGATTTCAACAGTTTTTCTTTTAAAATGATCGCCAACGCCTAGACTATCAAGTTTGTTCAAATATAGTCCCCGGGGTCAAAAATGGCCTTGCCCCGGGGGTCCAAAGTTTGTATATTGAGGTTTTGCATGGTTTTCATATAGACATATAGGAAAAAACTTTAAAAAATCGTCTTCTCTGAAACCACAAGGCACAGAGCTCTCATGTATTACATGTAGCATCAGCTTATGGTCCTTTACTAAGTTTGTTCAAATGGTGACCCTGGGGTCAAATTTGTCCCCGCCCCGGGGGTCACAGTTTTACATAGACTTATATAGGATTTTTTTTAAAAAAATCTTCTTCTCGGAAACTACAACAGCCAGAGGTTTGATATTTTGCATTTACTATAAGATTATGGTCCTTTACCAAGTTTATTCAAATGGTGACCCTCGGGTCACATTTGGCCCCGCCCCAAGGGTCACTTGTTTCACAAAGACATGTATAGGAAAAAACTTAAAAAATCTTCTTCTTTGAAACTGCAAGAGCCAGAGGTTTAACATTTTGCATTTGCTATAAGCTTGTGGTCCTCTACCAAGTTTGTTCAAATGGTGACCCAGGGGTCACATTTGGTCAGACCCCGGGGGTCACAGTTTTACATGGGCTTGTATAGGGAAAAACTGAAAAAATCTTCTTCTCTGGAACCACATGGCACAGAGCTCTCATGTATTACATGTAGCATCAGCTTATGGTCCTCTACTAAGTTTGTTCAAATGGAGACCCTGGGGTCACATCTGGCCCCGTCCCGGGGGTCACAGTTTTACATAAATGCTCGTTTAGGGAAAAACTGAAAAAAATCTTCTCTGGAACTGCAAGAGCCAGAGGTTTAATATTTTCCATTTGCTATAAGCTTATGGTCCTTTACCAAGTTTGTCCAAATGGTGACCCTCGGGTCACATTTGACCCCGCCCCAAGGGTCACATGTTTTACATAGACATGTATAGGGAATCTTATTTTATTTATTTATTTTTTTAATATATTTTTGTTATTTTTTATTTATTTTTAATTTTTATTGATTTTTTTTATTAATTTCTTTTTTTTTCTTCATTTTTTGTAAAAAAAAAATTGAATTTTTTTTTAATTTTTTTTTTTTGGAAATTGTTTTGATTCATTTTTTTTGATTTTTTTTTAGCTCTATGTTGGGACACTCGGACCAGTAACAGAGGAGTTCTTGATTTAGATAAACATGCTATATTTTGCCGTGTTAATACGGTAGGGCTTTCATTTTTTCATCTGATCTTTACCAAACTTTACCAGATTCTTTAGTTATGGCCCTTGATTTAGTTAAAAAGCTTTTTTTTGTCCGAAACTTTCAAAAAAAAGTAAATGGCAGTCACTCACTTCGTTGATGTTATAAGAGCCGTGTTAGCCAGTAGAGCTTCCACAGGCCCTCTTGGGCCTCTTGTTATTGTTTCTGATCGTTCTTTGTTAATTGCATTTGTCATTCAGCTTGACTCTTGGTTCTTGTCAAGTATTCATTCAACTGAAGTATTTTTATTTATTTTAAGCATTGATCTACCAGTTCTGTCATACATGTATCTCAGAATAGTGTATGCATCAGCTACACATATGCATGCCTTCCTCTCGCTCAGTTTATACCACTCAAGATGTAAATATGATTTACTGATAAATGGTAGGGCTTAACCATTTTGTCATTTATCATCTTTATACCAGAAAGGGTTGGATGAAAATAGGCGTATTTTCAGAGACGAAATGGGCTCGATATGTTGCTGTTGAAATTCCCCTAGGAATGAACCACAGACAATCTGGAAGAGAAAAAATCACGGTGGGGGTGGGGCATTCCCCCACACACACCTAGATTTGCGTACACATCCTAATTACTCTAGTTTATATATGCCAATGGTGAGGGTCCAGACCTGGTTGTTTTTATATCCATCTTACCACTGACTCTGTCTATCAGTGTAGTCTTGTGAATGTCATATTGCTTGACTGCTGCTCCAGTGGACATCTGTCTCTTCTTTACTTGTCGTATGCCAAAGCCATACTCTCATTAGACCTCAGTTTAGGCCTAACAAAAAAATATGTGTGTTTCCGGTTTCCCGACCGAACCTACTTTATCACCGTCGACCCTAAATATTTTTAGCGAAAAAAAATAAATTAAAAAAATAATTAAAAAAAATAATAACAAAAAAATATTACAATCAAACAACAAATATTTTTATTCAAATGATAATTTTATTAGCCAGAGTAGTTAAACATCTAATCTGGATCCAAACTGTTTGCAAAGGTTATCAAGAAGTTGCCTTAGTACAAAAATGGCATAATATATGCGAACAATATATATATATAAAAAAAACACTTTTTCCTACCTACCCTAACTTTTTGACAGGGTGAAACGAGAAACACACATCTTTTTTTTATAGGCCTTATCGACTGAGTCACAAACTAACAACAAGCGTCAAATTCAAAGTTATCAACTCATGATTCATTTTACACATATTCAATCACGGGTATTTTAAGAACCCTTGAATAAACCTATACTTTTAATAGAGACATATACATTATAATATGACCTGAACAACTGGATGAAGTTTTGATATTACAGTTTTGTAGCGTAATTTCGCCATTATTTGTGTGTTAGTTTCTTTAGGATACTTCTTTGGGAAAGATTCCTCTTAAGATGCTACTTGTCTGTTTTGTTTTCAGCGTGATGCTGAATAATGTCTCAGACATCCTTCCTAGAATCTGTTGTCACCTGGGATGAGAGGCAGTGTCAGCAGAATGTCCAGGACGCCCTGCCCAAGCTGATTGTATCCTTTATGTACAGATTCTTTAAATTATTAATTATCAATTGTTTGTTTGAATGGTCTGTTACGTCATTTTAGGCCATATATGACGGTCGTTTTTTTTGTTTTATGGTAGAAGCAGACACCCCATTTTTCCTGGGTAGAACCAGTACTGTATACCCCTCTCCAACCGTAAGAATCAAAACTTTCTCATTTATAAGTTGCGCTCCCAGTGGGATTCAAACCCTGTTCATGATGAGAATGGATAGTTATGCCGAAGTAACTTCTGAGTTTGTTTTAACTTTGTGAAGTGACAAACCCAGTGCGATAGAAATGACCTTTATAAACCTTCTCAGTTACATTCTAACAAGTCCGCCACTCACCATCCATATATAAACAGTCGTTCACCATCCATATAACAGTCACTTGCCATCCATATAACACTTAGTCAATCACATCCATATAACACCCAGTCATCATCCATATAACACTCAGCCACTCTCTATACATGTACCACTCAGGCACCCACCATCCATATATCACCATTTACCATCCATATAAAACTCAGCCTCTCACCATTCATATAACACTCAGTCTACCACTATCAATATAACATGCAGCCACTCACCATCTATATAACACTTAGTCATTCACCATCCATATAACACTCAGTCACCCACCATCCATATAACACTCAGTCACCCACCATCCATATAACACTCAATCATCCACCATCCATATAACACTCAGTCTACCACCATCAATATAACATGCAGCCACTCGCCATCTATATAACACTTAGTCATTCAGCATCCATATAACACTCAGTCACTCACCATCCATATAGTCACCCACCATTCATATAACACACAGTCACCCACCATCCATATAACACTCAACCACTCACCATCAATATATAAACAGTCATTCACCATCCATATAACAGTCACTTGCCATCCATATAACACTTAGTCAATCACATCCATATAACACCCAGTCATCATCCATATAACACTCAGCCACTCTCTATACATATAACACTCAGGCACCCACCATCCATATATCACTCATTTACCATCCATATAAAACTCAGCCTCTCACCATCCATATAACACTCAGTCACTCACTATCCATATATTACTCATTCACCATCCAAATAATACTCAGTCACCCAACACCCATATATCACTCAGTTACCACCATCCATATAACACTAAGTCACCCACCATCAATATAACACTCAGTCACCCACAATCCATATAACACTAAGTCACCCACCATCCATATAACACTCAGTCACCCACAATCCATATAACACTCAGTCACCCACCATACATATAACATCCGTCACCCACCACCCATTTAACACTCAGTCACCCACCATCCATATAACACTCAGTCACCCACCATCCATATAACACTCAATCACTCACCATCCATATAACACTCAGTCTACCACCATCAATATAACATGCAGCCACTCGCCATCTATATAACACTTAGTCATTCACCATCCATATAACACTCAGTCACTCACCATCCATATAGTCACCCACCATTCATATAACACACAGTCACCCATCTACCATATAACACTCAGCCACTCACCATCAATATATAAACAGTCATTCACCATCCATATAACAGTCACTTGCCATCCATATAACACTTAGTCAATCACATCCATATAACACCCAGTCATCATCCATATAACACTCAGCCACTCTCTATACATATAACACTTAGGCACCCACCATCCATATATCACTCATTTACCATCCATATAAAACTCAGCCTCTACCAACCATATAACACTCAGTCACTCACTATCCATGTAACATTCATTCACCATCCATATAAAACTCAGCCACTCGCCATTCATATAACACTTGGTCACTCATCATCCATATATTACTCATTCACCATCCAAATAATACTCAGGTCACCCACCACCCATATAACACTCAGTTACCACCATCCATATAACACTAAGTCACTCACCATCCATATAACACTCAGTCATCCACAATCCATATAACACTTAGTCACCCACCATACATATAACATCCGTCACCCACCACCCATATAACACTCAGTCACCCACCATCCATATAACACTCAATCACCCACCATCCATATAACACTCAGTCTACTACCATCAATATAACATGCAGCCACTCGCCATCTATATAACACTTAGTCATTCACCATCCATATAACACTCAGTCACCCACCAACCATATAACACAAAGCCACCTACCACCCATATAACACAAAGCCACTCACCACCCATATAACTCTCCGTCACCCACCATCCATATAACGCTCAGTCACCCACCATCCATATAACACACAGTCACCCACCATCCATATAATGCAAAGTCACCCACCACCCATATAAAACTCAGCCACCCACCATCCATAGAACACTCAGTCACCATCCATATACCACTCAGTGACCCACTGCTCATATAACATGCAGTCACTCACCACCCATATAACACTCAGTTACCATCCATATAAAAGTCACTCACCAACCATATATAATGCAGTTACCATCCATATAACAGTCACTCACCATCCATATAACAGTTAGTGACCCACTGCCCATACAACATGCAGTCACTCACCACCCATATATCACTCAGTTACCATGCATATAAAAGTCACTGTCACTCACCACCCATATATCACTCAGTTGCCATCCATATAAAAGTCACTCACATTATCACCAGCAATATATCACTCAGTTACCGTCCATATAAAAGTCATTCACCATCCATATAACATGCAGTCATTCACCACCACCCATATATCACACAGTTACCATCCATATAACTGTCACTCACCATCCATATAACACTTTAGTCATTCATCTCCGTATAATGATCAGTCACTCACCAATCCAGTCACTGTGTATACAACATTGGGTGCGTTCAGGGTTTTCCCATTGGTTACAGAAAGCACTCACAATAACCTTTCGTTGCCATCGGTCACCGTCGTAAGCCATTGGTTTGCCGATAGGTTGAACATTGGTAACCAATCTTTACGCATCGGTGGCCATTGGTAACCCAGAGTTAACCGACGTGGTTGCCAATGGGAGAACCCTGAATGCACCATTACTGCCAAAATTATATTTAGTAGCCAACACTCAGTAAGCTGAACGCATTCTCCATCTGAAGTATGCTTACATAGTGTTCAAACCATGATGATGTTGTGTTCTAAAGTATATTTGTCCATCATATGATGGCATTGAACGGGCGCTACCATGTACTAGAGACATCATTCTTCAGGCATGTAAAAGATCTAGAGGAAACCATTTTATAGTAAGATTAGTTCTGAGTTTCTCTGTATCCTATCCCTGTCTCTGAGTGGTCCAAAATAGTTTTTTATGATGACCCGAGTACAGCAATAATGTTAAAATATAAATCCTTAATACGGTGCAGACTCATCTCCAGGAATCTGAAGTCGTTCAAGAAGAGATAGGTAAGACATTTCTTCCCATAGTCGAGACACGTTACATATCAGTCAGGTTTTCTTTGTCCTATTTAGATTTGTCAATCCATTTGCTTAATGATTTTGAATTTTATTTCCCCCGAAACCAAGTACAGCTGATTCAGTCCATTTTCCACTTTTTAAAATTCAGTGTTTTACTTTGGGGTTTTAATTTAAGGGTCCAAGGACTGACGTCACCTTCACTTTTGAGAATCCAGAGATGAAGTTTGGAGCATATAAAGTACAATGTAGCTATCTTGCGAGTTGTAAAAAGAAAATGAAGGAATTCCAGGATGTAACAATTTTAAAAGTAGGGGTACCAAACCAAAAATGCGTGTGTATGTCGCCTTCATCTAATGGCTGTCACATACATGTAATCTCCAAGTTTGAAGTCTGCTGCACCTGAGTTAATGATGACGTGTAATACGAGATGCTGGAGCCTTCATAACCAAGATAATCTGATACATGTTTATAAAAAAAAAAGTCAGCGGATAAATGCAATGTGTTTAAATGAATTTATTACTAACCACATAATTATGCTTTAGGCTGAAATACCCCAAAAAGTCACTGCATTTCAGGGCTACTCCTTCAAAACATACATGAGACCCCTGGAAGGCACTTTTAAAATTGACCACCCAAGCACCCTCACATAGATGTTTATTCAACATTGCCTTTCTGGGGTCCCGGTTATGTTTTAATAGCCCTTCTAATACAATCAGAAACTGAAACTTGGTAAGGTTAATGGGTACACTGTTGAACAACGCATTCTTGATTTTAAGCTTATTCATAGTGTTCATAGAACGTCCAGATTTGAGGTCCATAAAACTCACTGACATTCTATGTTTGTTACAGGAATACTGAAGATAATCTGTGTGTCATTTCTGCCATGGGTGCAAGTAGAGGATCTAGAAACAGAGATCTTCTGTCACCTCTCGGCCAAGGTTAGTTGTACAGATCAAATTTATTATCTGTTTTAAATCTAGCCAACAATGAGATTGTGGTCTGGTTACACTTTTTGTCGAGCCCTTTTACGGATCTCTACTTAGCAATCACAATGTCGTACGGGTTTATGTGTGTCTGTCCTTTAGTCCATGTGTCCGATTTTCTTTTCTTAATATCTTTGTTACTAGCAGGATTTTCACCAATCTCCACCAGAGGGTTCATTATATGGATCCAACATCACATACACAATATTGGGTCGTCGAGCTCGTTTACAGATCTCGAATTAGCGATCACAGTGTCGTCCGGTTGTATGTGTGTTCATTCCGTCCATAAGTCGGTGCATCTTCGTGTATTAATGTCTTCCGCATTACTTGCAGGATTTTCATCAAACCCCACCAGAATATGCATTATATGGATCCAACATCACCTACTTTGAACGAAATATAAGTCTCGTCCAATCTCCGCTACCACATGTTTATCTTGCTTCTTTGTGGCAGGATTTTCACCAAACTCCGTCAGAATGTTCCTTATATGCATCTCACATCATGTGCAAAATATTGGGTTGCTGTGACCTACTTTTATATATGTCATATCCAGTCACCGCTATGGCATGCGTATCTTGCTTCTTTCTCACAATGTTCCATATATGCATCTTACATCATGTGCAAAATTTTGAATCGATGTGACCTGCTTTCTTTGAAATATAGCTCACACCTGGTCTCCGCCACAACATGCATCCCCACTGTTAATGACATTAATTTAATTAAATATTAAGTATGTAAGAAATGAATATGTCTTGGGATTGGTGTTGGTAGAATCTGGACTTCTTCATAATAGGGCTCAACATGTAGGCCGGGGTCATCTGGTATTGAAATATATGCACAGCTGATAGTGATGACAACATACACAATAGGAATTGATGTTTATGAATTAACAACAAAATCCTGCAAAGGCTTCAAGTTTTTTAGACCAAACATTTTCATGAACAAGAATAAAAACCTAAAGTAACTTGTAGCTCAGTGCAGTGTTCTGGTCACCTCCAGTCCATTTGATTCTAAAGTTTAAATATTTCAACATTGTTTTATTGTCGCGCCTTTTCGAAGGAAAAAAAGAGACAGGTGTTGCTTTTCCGGCGTCAACATTCAAGTTTTGCGTTTAAGTAATTTTCTCACAAACTGTATACAGTAGATCTTTCAAACTTTGCTTATAGTTGTATCTTGAGTGGTACATCGCAACATGACAAAGCAAATGTGAAAGTGACCTTGACCCTCCAAGCAATGGGCAGATAACTTAATAATTTTTAGGTTCAACTTTTGCGTTTGTCACTTTTTCACAAACTGTATGCACTAGACCTTTAAAACTTTGCTTATAGTTGTATCTTGAGTGGTACATCGCAACGTGACAAAGCAAATGTGGAAGTGACCTTGACCCTTATAGCAAAGGCAGATAACCTTACAATTTTTACATTCGACTTTGGCGTTAAGGTCACTTTTTCACTGATGGGAATTTTATGTTGAAAACCCTTGATATAAGAGCCGTTTTTGCCAGTAGAGAATCCACAGGCTCTCTTGGGCCTCTTGTTTTTAATAGAATGGCATTTTGTTTTTAAACAAATGCCACTTAAATGTCATTTCAGCAAACAGCAAACTCCATTGTTTTTAGTTACTAAAATGTTTACAAACTTTCATTTAAGCATCATCAGGGTTTCCCCCAGAAAATTTTGAAGGCATGTTGTTCTGACATTACATTTACCAAACTGGGCTTGAAAAAAATAGTGCCTATTAATGGCAAAATGGCAAAATAACATACTTTTATGATTTTGGTGCAAAAGGAACAAGAATCACCACAAAGTTCTATATTTCTTCTTTTAAATCTGTTATTCATGCAAATTAAGAAAATCTTAAGGCATGTTGCTTTGATGAAGGCATGTTGTTTTTCCTTTCTTTTCCAGGAAGGCATGTTGCATGCGACATGCCTTATGACCCTGGGGGAAACCCTGATCATTGACCTTTTTATTTTAAGTCCAGCCCCCGTTAGGCGAGACATGTGACTGCACGGATTTCTTGTTTAAGAAATAATAGGTACGTACTTGTATTTTTTCGGTGAATGAGTGCGTAAGCCTACGAGTTAAGTACTCGCATCCGAACGACTAACTGTATTCACCGATAAAATACAGGTACATATTTATTATAAATAAAACAATAAAAAAAACAATGTTGGAATATTTAAAGCTTTAAAGGGGGGAGGTGGGGTGGATGGATGTTGAAATATTTAAAGCTTTAAAGGGGTGTGGGTGAAGGGGTGCATGGCAAGTTTGTTGTAATTAAAATTACTGTTGAGTTTGTCTTTGTGACGTATATTTACCAAATTGTTTATTTACTTTCGTTCTGTGACGTTAACGGTTTAAAAAGAGACGTCATGTAACGTGGCGCTTCCAACGGATAAAAAATACGCGAGGAATTAATGGAACAGCCGTATTTTACCGTAAAATAATATACAGTTGTCTCTCTTTTTTGTGTATATGAAAGACTGCGCAGGTCGTGTTGGAATTATTTATATTTCCGTTTCTATTTTCTAGAGTTGTGCTGTATTGGACAAGATTCTACAGAATGTTAAAGACATACCAAAACAGTCGCAAGTCCAGCAGGAGATACAAATGTTACTGCAGGTAATGAGATCAACAGAGATCCAGAATAAGCTGCGTCATTTAAGCACATAAATGAGCCAAAAAAACGCAAATGATTTAGTTGTATGCGATATTAAAAACGTAAAAATATATAAGAAAAATACAAAAAAATAATTTAAATGCGTAGCAAAACATAAATATACAGCTTTTAAAATTGTGCCGGTCTACATTTTAGAATGTATGGTTAGTTCTCTTGTCGACATGTTCCGTGCAAATGTACGCTTGGCAAAACAAACATTCCATAGACTGGCTTCGGGTTTATATTTATATTTAAAATATGTTGAAATAATGTAAAATTAACAGGTATTGTAATCCAGTCTGTTTATTTATATCCTATCGACTTTTACCATAAAAACATGAAAATTTTGTCAGGTAAAAGCATTTCTCTGGGCAGAAAAAGTATAAAGATTTGACCAAAGTGTTGCAAAGTAAAAAAAATACTCAAACATATAATTTGAAATTTAGTCGGAACTGTACAATTTACAATAATTCTGAGTAACTGAAGAAAAAAAGCAAATGAAGGATAAAAACATTGATAAAAAATAATTGGGGTAAAAACCCAAAAATAATTGGGGTAAAAAAACAAAAATAAAGGGTAAAAAACCCAAATAGTAAAATCCTTATTTAGAAAAATGCTATATTCTGCCTTGTAAACACAAAAGGGCCTTTAGTTTTAATTTCATCTTTACCAGACTTTGTCAGAGTCTTATTTTATATTAATGAAAGCTCTGACAAGTTCGAAAACCAGCTAGTTCTGATTAACGGCCTTTTTTTTTTCTGGGAAAATGTTTTATTCTCCCTTGTGAACACTATAGCACCTTCAATTTGCATGTCAGGGCAGGATTTGTTTTTCTGAGTTGTTCATCCTACGTAATATTTGAATGGTAAAATTGATAAATTGTTAAAGAATTTATCTGAATTTCTACTCGTCCTGCATCAATGAGCACTCGTCATTGCGAGCGGATGAGTTGCATTTTTCGTGGCCTATGATTATGTGATCTAAATATCAAACTTAGCCATATTTTTGATATCAATAAAAGCTTTGTCACGTTAAAAGTTGAAACCAGCTAGATTGAAAAAGTAACATCAGAGTGTAACATCAGAGTTATGACCCTCGATTGATTGGAAAAAGCTGTATTTTGCTTTGTTAGCACTTGATCACATTCCTGAGCTCTAACATTACAACAGGGCTCCGTTAATGGGCGTACGGCCGTAAATTACGTCCAAAAATCGTAGTTGTACGGCGAAAATTAACATCAAAGGCGTACAGCGTACTTCCAAAAACTTCAAAGTACGCCGCGATCGTTTACTACGGACGTCCCATAATCTGTAAATTACCGATTATAGCCCCGCCCATCTAATCTAATTTCATTTGAGACTGCCGACGTAACAAGTTGTAAAGCAATTAAAACTCAGTGGAGCCTGTAATTGACAGGTAAATCCGGTTTTGCCCAGTTTTTATCAAGGGTCACACGCGTGACTGGTGAGAGGAGAGCGTGTTAATTAGATAATTGGCCTAGCCGCGCATTTCACAAAATGAACGCCAAATTGCTTAATTTATATTTATTAACCACAAAGTTGAAACTCCTTACACAAACAGATTATACTTTTAAGGCTATTTCTTTTATATCTTTGTGTCATTTTTCTATGTATTTATCAAAGTTACAAACAGAAACGAAGTACGACAAACAATATTTAATAATCTCTAACCTAGGGGAGAGAACTCTTCGCAAATGGAGACTAAACACGGAAGTGAAATTATCACTGGCAAAAACAATCGATTGCTTTGATAATAAATTAAAGAATCTGTTACATTTATTCCTACACTTGACAGTGTTACATACCTTTCATTAATGTATGCCAATTTAAAAGCTTTCCTGGACTGATAAATTGAAAACTGTTTGCAAAATGTAATTTACTGTATAAAACTTGTGGGTGG
>JAWPHD010012175.1:0-77908 GCA_037043455.1 Cyrtodaria siliqua
TAAATGTAATCTTAATGACCTTTTTTGTTTGATTTATAGTTTGTTAATTCATTTCAATCAATTTCTAAGATGCTGTTTTTCATCATGTTTTTGGAAAGTTGGGTAATTCATTTAACTCTGTTTCTAAGATATTTTAGAAAATATTAGAAATGTTTTAACATTTTAACTAAGGTAATATATTTGATATTCATAAATACTCTGGATTCAAAACTACCTATATATTTATCCGCCAAATGGCTATTAAACTGGTTCCCTGATTACTCTGCGGTATACAACAGGGTACCAGTTGGTTCCCCGATTAGTCTAAGGTATGCAAGAGGGTACCAGTTATGACAAATAGGACGCATTCATTTTTAAAATGTCAAATGTGTACGCTTTTTTAAATACTCCTCCTTGATTTACGGCAATATTTTGAAAATGGTGAATTGTTTGAAATGGCATTATTGTGTAGATTCGGGTTCAGGTCTTGGATGTTGTAAACACTCATTTTGTTCAAAATGAACATTTGTGAATTGAAATTGGATAAAAAAGAGGACACATTTCTTCTTTAAAAAATGAAATGTATACTGCCTTAAGTGACTTTGGATTAAAACTCCTCCTTTATTAGTAAGCAATTTTCAGAAATAACAAATCAGATATACCGTATAATTCCTAATAAGCGCCACCCCCAGGGTGTAACATTTTGAAAATTGAGATCAAAAGTACATAATTTTACTTTTAAACGGACATTATTTAATGATTTTCTTTACCAAGAAAACCCCCCGTGTGGTTGCCGGGGTAGAATACAACCACTGCAAACACACCGTCACATGCAGAGGGGTAGGACCCCCCCATTCCTATTCATTTTGTCATTTTTTGTTCATGCTCATTAAAAGTCTTCATCATGACCCCTGCATTGTTTCAGGTGCCATCTCGCTCACATCACTAAGAGCAGTGGCAGAAAAACAATAAACGTGGCTCCAGCGTAAATGGAGTTTTTACGATAGAATTTGCAGCAACTCTGCAGTTCAGGGTGAGAAGGTTCTAGGCCCATTTTCCATATTTTATCTCGATGTACATGGAAGATGAGCCTGGCATTTTCATGCCTGTTAGGCGCCATATAACCTGTAATGTGTTGGTGCGCCTTAAAACCCCACTTCAATTCATTTACCAAGAAAACCAAAGTCTGCATGTCGGTCAATCAATGCATCGGATTTTAAGTTTTCTAGTGATTTTGTCTTACATGTTCCATTGTGAATGAAACAGATTAACTTGCAATTTTTGGGGTTTTAAAAATATATTTTCTGAAAAAATGGTAGGGGAGATGTGGGGTGGGCGTTTATTAGGGGAGTGGCATTTATTAGGGATTATATGGTATTGGTATTGTTAAGAAGATGCAATATCTGGCATTTGATATCAAAAAAGCGTTTATTTTGGTCTAAAATATGTTAACTGAAAATGGTTTAACATATGAACGTGTTTTTCATTATCAAGTGTAATGTGCATATTATTTAAATCTAACTGCTTCTTTAGTAATGACATGCATGATGTTCAAACTCATGATCTGATTATATTGGTATTGCTATTTAGAGTAGGCTACAAGTTTGTACTTTCAAGAAAATTTATTTAGATCTCAAATTTGTGTATTGAATTGGTACAAAACAACAACAGAACGCGTCATTTATTAAAAGTTTGATACCTTTTTGAAATTAACAATTTCAATTTATTTATGGCATGATGTTCAAACTTGCGGGTTGATTCACAGACATATTAATAATGTTATTAGGCTTGTGGTTGATTATAGCATTATCATGCATTTTTAGCTCTACTGATCAAAGATCAGCAGAGCTTATGCCGTGGTGCGGCGTCCGTCGTCGGTCCGTCTGTCCGTCCGTCTGTCCGTTAACTTTTATTTGTAGCGACTACTCCTCTGAAACTACTGGATGGATATTCATGAAACTTCACAGAAATGTTGCCCATGAAGTCTAGTTGATCCTAGCAAAAATTCATGTTGATGTGAAATCTAAGATGGCCGCCAAAGCTAAAAATAGATTGTTTAAATTCAAGTTTGTAGCGACTTCTTCTTGAAAACTATAAGTGATATTGATATGGGACTTTTTCTAAAATGATCAGCATGACATGATGTTGGTCCTTGTCGAAAATCGTTTTGATTTGACGTTAAACATGGCTGCCAGCGGCCATCTTTGTTTACATAGAGTTATATAATGAAAACTTGTAGCGACTACTCCTCTGAAACTACTTGACGGATTTTCATGAAACTTCACAGGAATGTTGCTGTTGATGTCTAAATGATCCTAGCAAAATTTCAGGGCGGCCGGAAATTCAAGATGGCCGCCACGGCTAAAAATAAATTTTCAAAATACAAGTTTGTAGTGACTACTTCTTGAAAACTATAAGTGATATTGATATGGGACTTTTTCTAAAATGATCAGCATGACATGATGTTGGTCCTTATCAAAAATCGTTTTGATTCGACGTTAAACGTGGCTGCCAGCGGCCATCTTTGTTTACATAGAGTTATATAGTAAAAACTTGTAGCGACTACTCCTCTGAAACTACTTGGCGGATTTTCATGAAACTTTACAGGAATGTTGCTCTTAATGTCTAATTGATCCTAGCAAAATTTCAGGTCGGCCGGAAATTCAAGATGGCCGCCATGGCTAAAAATAGATTTTCAAAATACAAGTTTGTAGCGACTACTTCTTGAAAACTATAAGTGATATTGATATGGGACTTTTTCTAAAATGATCAGCATGACATGATGGTTATCCGAGTCGAACATTATTTTGATTCGACATTAAACATGGCTGCCAGTGGCCATCTTTGTTTACATAGAGTTATATAGTAAAAACTTGTAGCGACTACTCCTCTGAAACTACTTGGCGGATTTTCATGAAACTTTACAGGAATGTTGCTCTTAATGTCTAATTGATCCTAGCAAAATTTCAGGTCGGCCGGAAATTCAAGATGGCCGCCATGGCTAAAAATAGATTTTCAAAATACAAGTTTGTAGCGACTACTTCTTGAAAACTATAAGTGATATTGATATGGGACTTTTTCTAAAATGATCAGCATGACATGATGGTTATCCGAGTCGAACATTATTTTGATTCGACATTAAACATGGCTGCCAGTGGCCATCTTTGTTTACATAGAGTTATATAATGAAAACTTGTAGCGACTACTCCTCTGAAACAACTTGACGGATTTTCATGAAACTTCACAGAAATGTTGCTCTTGATGTCTAATTGATCCTAGCAAAATTTCAGGTCGGCCGGAAATTCAAGATGGCCGCCATGGCTAAAAATAGATTTTCAAAATGCAAGTTTGTAGCGACTACTTCTTGAAAACTATAAGTGATATTGATATGGGACTTTTTCTAAAATGATCAGCATTACATGATGTTGGTCCTTGTCAAAAATCATTTTGATTACATGTTAAACATGGCTGTCAGCGGCCATCTTTGTTTACATAGAATTATATAATGAAAACTTGTTGCGACTACTCCTTTGAAACTACTTGACGGATTTTCATGAACTTCACAGGAATGTTGCTCTTGATGTCTAATTGATCCTAGCAAAATATCAGGTCGGCCGGAAATTCAAGATGGCCGCCACGGCTAAATTTTTTCAAAAAACAAGTTTGTAGCGACTACTTCCTGAAATCAAAATCAATCAGTAGAGCTTCAAGGTCATTGACCTCTTGTTCAAAAGATATCTTGGCTCATTTTGAATTTAAGGAAAACTTAGCATACAAACACGTATTTTATCAATTTTAATATGTTCGTAGAGATAACATGATACTCATTTAACCTGTATGCCTATCCATCATTGTTTTCCAATAAAAAAAAATTGAATTCCGACATTTACATTTTTAACAAATCTTAATCATTGTCTCACCAACAAGCAACAACTCAGATTTAGCACCCATTTTATCAGGGCCCTGATGTCAGTTTTCATCCCAGATTTCATATAACAATTAACATGTCGCCAGTTGTCAATCATTTATCCATTTCAACCAATCAAACCAGATGATACCTCCGACAAACAACAGCACGTGTATAAAGCATGTGCAACTATGTTATATAAACTATTGTCAATATACTCCGACATCAACAATAGGGCGGAGATATCTAAGTCACTGGCGACATGTCAATTAAGAGGCGCGTTCATTTCTCACACTATTATATTTTTTACCGCCTTTCAAAAGGAAACAATATGCCACAATGACTGAATTATATTTGGTACCACACTTTAAAAGGTGACAATATGCCAACAAGGGTTTGAAAATGCTACAACCACCGATTGAGCATGACCATTATACGGTATAACACGAATGGATAGAAATAAGTCGATCACAGTGTTTGATCTGTTTATTTGGCATAACATGGAGGAGTTGGAAAAATAGGGTGTTACTCATTTGTGTATTTGCTTAAATAACAACCGACATGAAGTTGTTAACTCATTGGCTGGCGTGGCACAGTCGGTAGCGCTGCGGATTTGTAACCGGAGGCCCCGGGTTCAATCCTCTGTGGTGCCACTGAGTCGTCGGTGTGTTCTTGGGGAAGACACTTTCCCTTAGCCTCGTCAGTCGGATTGGGGACATAATCTGGGCAGTCCCGTTTATCGGACTATAATGGCCGCCACTGCGACTCAAAGTTTACATAGAGTTATATAGAAAAAGGTTAAAAATGACATCTTCTCTGAAACCGCTTGAAGGATTTTGATGAAACTTATTCACAATGATATTTGGGATAGTTCATCTTAGAGTTAAGTTTTTCACAGCCGCCAGTCATCCAAGATGGTCGCCATGGCTAAAACTAGGTCAAATTTAAGGAAATTTCAAATGACATCTCCGACGAAACCACTTATTCCATTCTACTGATATATCATTTACTTGTTCCTTCGGTTGGCCTCTATCAAGTTTGTGTTTTTCATTATCGTCGAATAAATCGTCGAATAATCAAAATGGCGGCCACGGCGACTCACAGTTTACATAGAATTATATATATAGGAAAAGGTTAAAATGACGTATTTTCTGAAAGTCCCTCTCAGATTTGTGTTTTTCGCGGCCGCCAGTCATCCAAGATGGCCGCCATGGCTAAAACGGGGTCAAATTTAAGTAAATTTCAAACAACATCTCCTCCGAAACCACTTATTCCATTCTTGTGAAATATATACATGTTCCTTGGGTTAGCCTCTATCAAGTTTAAGTTTTTTGTTATCGTCAAATAATCAAAATGGCCGCCACGGCGACCTAAAGTTTACTTAAGAGTTATATAGGAAAAGGTTAAAAATTACATCTTCTCTGAAACCGCCTGAAAGATTTTGATGAAACTTAAGCACAATGATATTAGGGATATTCCCTCTCAGATTTGTGTTTTTTGCGGCCGCCAGTCATCCAAGATGGCCGCCATAGCTAAAACTAGGTCAAATTTAAATAAATTTCAAATGACATTTCCTCGGAAACCACATATTCCATTCTTGTGAAATATCATATACATGTTCCTTGGGTTAGCCTCTATCAAGTTTGTGTTTTTCATTATCGTCAAATAATCAAAATTATTCAAAATGGCTTCAACGATAACCCAAAGTTTACATAGAGTTATATATAGGAAACATGTTTCTTGGGTTGACCTCTGTCATGTTTATGTTTTTGAATCACATCATGCAAGTAGAGCATCTACAGGCCCTCTTGGGCCTCTTGTTTATTATTTTAATTTTTTTCGTTTAAATTTTTATTAGCTCTACTGATCAGAGATCAGCAGAGCTTATGCCGTGGTTAGGCGTCCGTCCGTCCGTCCGTCCGTCTGTCTGTCTGTCCATATTTTTTTTTTTGTAGCAGACTACTCTATATAAACTATTGAATGGATTTTCATGAAACTTTACAGAAATGTTGCCCATGAAGTCTAGTTGATCCTAGCAAAAATTCATGTTGATATGAAGTCGAAGATGGCCGCCAAATCTAAAAATAGATTTTTAAAAAACAATTTGGTAGCGACTACTTCTTGAAAACTCTAAGTGATATTGATATGGGACTAAAATGATCAGCATGACATGATGTCGGTCCCTGTCGAAAATCGTTTTGATTCGACGTTAAACATGGCTTCCAGCGGCCATCTTTGTTTACATAGAGTTATTTAATAAAAAGTTGTAGCGACTACTCAGGACTCTGAAACTACTCGCCAGATTTCCATGAAACTTCACAGGAATGTGGCACTGGATGTCTAAATGATCCTAACAACATTTCAGGTTGGTCGGAAATTCAAGATGGCCGCCACAGCTAAAAATAGATTTTCAAAAAACAAGTTTGTAGCGAGTACTTCTTGAAAACTAAAAGTGAAATTGATATGGGACTTTTTCTAAAATGATCAGTATGGAATGATGTTGATCCTTTTCTAAAATTATTTTGATGCGACGTTAAACATGGCTGCCAACGGCCATCTTTATTTACAAAGAGTTATATAATGAAAACCTGTAGCGACTACTCCTCTGAAAGGATTTTCATGAAACTTCACAGGAATGTTGCTCTTGATGTCTAATTGATCCTAGCAAAATTTCAGGATGGCGGGAAATTGAAGATGGCCGCCACTGCTAAAAATAAATTTTCGAAAAACAAGTTTGTAGCGACTACTTCTTGAAAAATATAAGTGATATTGATATGCGTCTTTTCATTAAATGATCAGTATGACATGATGTTGATCCTTGTTAAAAATTATTTTGATTCGATGTTAAACATGGCTGCCAGGAGCCATCTTTGTTTACATAAGAGTTATCTAGTAAAAAATGTATCGACTACTCCTCTTGACTACTCGACGGATTTTCATGAAACTTCACAGGAATGTTGCTCTTGATGTCTAATTGATTCTAGCAAAATTTCAGGTAGGCCGGATATTCAAGATGGCTACCATGGCTAAAAATAGATTTTCAAAATACAAGTTTGTAGCGACTACTTCTTGAAAAATATAAGTGATATTGATATGCGTCTTTTCCTAAAATGATCAGTATGACATGATGTTGATCCTTGTTAAAAATTATTTTGATTCGATGTTAAACATGGCTGCCAGGAGCCATCTTTGTTTACATAAGAGTTATCTAGTAAAAAATGTATCGACTACTCCTCTTGACTACTCGACGGATTTTCATGAAACTTCACAGGAATGTTGCTCTTGATGTCTAATTGATGCTAGCAAAATTTCAGGTAGGCCGGATATTCAAGATGGCCACCATGGCTAAAAATAGATTTTCAAAATACAAGTTTGTAGCGACTACTTCTTGAAAACTATATAAGTGATATTGATATGGGACTTTTTCTAAAATGATCAGTATGGCATGATGTTGATCCTTGTCAAAAATTATTTTGATTTGACGTTAAACGTGGCCGCCAGCGGCCATCTTTGTTTACATAGAGTTATATAAGGAAAACTTTCAAGCGACTACTCCTCTGAAACTACTTGACCGATTTTCATGAAACTTCACAGGAATGGTGATCTAGCTATCAAAAACCTATCAGTAGATCTTCAAGGTCATTGACCTCTTCTTTATTTTTAAAAAAAAAGAAGTCATTGTTATCTTTTTTTAGTTATTTTTTTTTTCTTATTTTCTTTGACCAGCCAGATCGGACCCGTAACAGCAGAGTTATGGCCCTTGATTTATTTGAAAACATATATTTTGCCTTGTTAAGATAATAGGCCTTCATTTTTCATCTTCATTTTCAAACTTTACCAGATTGTTAATATCAATATAAGCTCTGACAAATTTGAAAAACAGCCAGATTAGACCATTTACACAGGAGTTATGGCCCTTGATTTTCTAAAATGTGCTATATTTTGGTCTCATTAAGACGAAAGAGCCTTCATTTGGGCGGATTTCAGTGAAACATTTCAGGGATGATCAGTACCAAGCCTAGTTGTACATATCGTCACTGAGTTCCGGTTGAATGATTTTGGCTGAGTTATGTCCCTTCAAAGGTTTTAATACACAAACTTTGTCCAGACTAGTTCTCCTGAACCCCTGGCCGGAATTAAACGAAACTTTTTAGGGATGATCAGTTCCAGGTCTAGTTGTGCAAATCATCGCCGTGTTCCGGTTGAATGATTTTTTGCAGAGTTATAGCCCTTTAAAGGTTTTAATACACAAACATTGTCCGGACTAGTTCTCCTGAACCTCTGGCTGGATTTCAGCAAAGCTTGGCAGGGATGATCAGTACCAAGACTAGTTGCGTATATCATCGCCAAGTTTCGGTCGAATGATATTATACATAAACTTTATGATTAGCCAGTAGAGCGTCCACAGGCCCTCTTGGGCCTCTTGTTTTAAAGATGATCTATCATGAATTATTGAAAAATTAATCAAAATTATACTAAGATGAGAGCTAAAATAAAGCCTATGGCCTAGCACCAATTCATCATTGCATTTATATGCCCAGAATGGTAAAAAATGGTCTACTACACTAAGTTTTGATCATACTGAATAAACAGGAATAGAGGAAAATAATACAGGTATATGTCACTTTCTCGAAAATGTTAACCAGTAGAACAACCTTGTGCTGTCGTCATCTTAATATTTTTGTAACTTAACAAGAATTTTAATTTATAAATTATATTTAATTTCAGGTTCACTCAATGTACTCCAGTGACAGATAGATATTCCAGCAACATCGAGTCAAACTATATTCTCAATGCTGAAACCTATAGAATATTCCAACCACTTGAACAATGAGAGACTGAAAATATTCCAATTGAAAATAGACAAGAGATAGTTCAACCACATACAGACGCGAGCCTTTCCAACTACATAGAAATACGAGACCTTCCAATGGCATAAAGACGTGAAATATTTCAACAGCATAAAATTGTAACATATGTCAGCCACATAAGAGATATATCAACCAATAGAGACCTGATAGACTTCAACCAAAAGGAGATCTAAGATATTTCAACCACTTTAAGATACTCCAAAAACATACTGAATGACCTGAGATATTTCTACCATGCAGAGACCAAAAAATAAAATGTTCTAGCCGCATGATGACAATATATATTTCAACCACAGATGCTTCAGATTGAGATATTTTAACCACATAGATCTAAGATATTTCTACCACATGGATACAAAACATATTACAACAGATATAGGCCGGAGATATTTCAACCCCATGGAGATGTAAAATAATCCAACAGCAGGGCCTCGAGATGTTCCAAACACATAGAGGCTGGAGATTTTTCAACCAAGTTACAGACATGAGATACTGAGGAAAAAGACGCAGCTCTTCGCATATTTCATAAGTTGTATTATAGCCATGTATGAGCACATAAACAATGGAATGAAAAACAGATAAAATCGAGTGCACCGTCAAACATTAATGGTACGGAGCATAAATCAATCAAAAATCAAAACCAGTGTGAACTAAGATAATTATTATGTTTTTCAAGTGATCTTCTTAGCTGAATTGCCAAAGATTATGCGTTGTAATGATTAATCAGTTGTAACTCACTGATCATCTGTTACTTAGACATCCGATTATGGTGATTGATTATGGAAGTCTGTAAGCGATCATTGGTAAAATGTAAAAATGCACTTTAATTAATGTTAAGAAACATGATTATCCAGGAGACAATCTGTCTTACCAGCTTTGTTACAATTAGATGTTTGATCAGTTTTACAATCAGCAAAATTGACTCGCATGTTATGGAGATTAACTGCGATGATAATGTAGAAAAGGGCAAATTTTGACTAGTAATATATATGATTAATTCAGTGAACTCTTTTCGCTTTCACACAATTTGATAAGAAGGTTGATATAGATTGTGTTGCATATCATATTCAGTGCGATTTTTCCTAGACCACACTTGAGTTTACCCTTTTAAGAGTTTGCTTCAATAAGATCGAGGATAATTTTGACAGTGAGTGAAATCAAAGAATGTGACAACAACAACATTTACAGTATTGACTTATGTTGTAAGTGAAACCAAAATCATTTGGGTAAAACAATCATATTTTTAGCATATTCTTGTGTTTATTATGTATCAAAAATGAGAAATAGGGTCCTATAGAAACCACAGCGTCCGAACGCAATGGCATCATAGGTCCGCACTGTACTTGATAATACAAAGAAAGAGACAAAAACCAAGAGAAAGGGTGGTGAATACAGGGTTACCGACTTGGAACGGTCAGTAGGCAATAAGGTCTACTGGTTAGCTTGAATCGATTTTATATGCGCACAATCTCGCTATTATCCTGTCCTCAGCGCCCAAATAGACAAGACAGTGTAAACAAAACTACATCCCATCAAAAGGAATTCTCTAACAATAAAGTTCACATCCGGAGAAACTAACTAAAGAAACACATACAAAATAATAAACATCTCAGGATGTATCCAGAATCGTAATGAACAACCATAGTAGTTGTAGCTAAAGAGAAAACCAATCTCTCTACGACCAGAAAACCCGAGGGACGAAAGCTCATGCACCCTCAAGGCACATTCAATTTTGCATGAATTATTGTGTTGTAAATGAAATGATTACTTATATCATATGATGTTATACATTTTGCATCAATGTCGTATATTTAATACGCCCAATATACTAAGATTTCTACCGAAATGGTTATAATTTTTAGATCTACTGACCGAAGGCCAGCAGAGATTTGGTTATAATTTTTAGCTCTACTGACCGATGGCCAGCAGAGATTATGGGATAGCGAGTTGTCTGTCGTCCATTAACTTTTGTCTTGTTCACACGATAGGGACTTCATTATAACTCGGATGTTTACGAAACTCTGCCAGTGTCTTTATATCAATAAAAGCTTGGATTTGTTCGAGAACCAGCAAGATCAGATTAGTAACACCAGAGTTATGGCCCTTGTTTTGCTGAAAAATGCCATATTAAGCCTTATTTACACTCTAGCGCCTTCATTTTGTATTTGATCTTTATGAAACTTTGTCGATGTTTTTATATCAATGGAAGCTCAGCCAGATCGGATCAGTAACACCAGAGTTATGACCCTTGTTTTGCTAAAAAGTGCCAAATTAACTCTTGTTTACACTCTGGCACCTGCATTTTGTATTTGACCTTTACAAAACTTTGCCAGTGTATTTATATCAATGAAAGCTCAGATCTGTTCGAAAACCAGCCAGATCAGATTTGTAACACCAGAGTTGTGGCCCTTGTTTTGTTGAAAAGTGTGATTTTCTGCCTTGTTAACACTCTAGCACTTTCATTTATTATTTGATCTGTACCAAACTAACACAGCTCGTTAATATCAACAAAAAATCAGACAAGCTTAAAAACCAGCCAGATCGGACCATATACACTGGAGTTACGGCCCTTGTTTTTGCTAAAAAAATTCCATATTGTGCCTTGTGAACACTCGTATCACCTTCTTTTATTATTTGATCTTTACCAAATTTGCATAGATCGTTAGTAGCAATGAAATCTGTAAGTGAAACACAAATATTCTTGTGTATATATAAATACAAAAAAGCAATAGCCTAGAAAGCCTCAAAGAAGGTACACATCAAAATTGGATTAGTAACACCAGAGTTATGCCCCTTGATTTAGTTAAACATGCTGTATTTTGCCACATTAAGAAGATAGGTCCTTCGTTTGGCTAAATTTTAATGAACTGCATGGATGATCAGTACCAAATATGGTTATGCATATCGTCCACGCATTCCGGTTGAATGTTTTTTGACAGGGGTAAAACACATATCCGGACCATATTTCATGAACCCCAGACCGAAAATCAACAAAACTTTGCAGAGGTGATCAGTACCAAGCCTACTTATGCATGTCATAGCTGTATTTTTGTTGAAGATTTTTGGCCCTTTAAAGGCTTTAATACACACATATTGTCCGGACTAGTTCTCCTGATCCCCAGTTTGGATATCAGTGGAACTTTGCAGGGATAATCAGTACCTGACCTAGTTGTGCATGCCATCGCCGTGTTCCGGTTGAATGATTTTTTGCGGAGTTATAGCGCTTTAAAGGTTTGAATACACTAACATTGTACATGCTAGCTCTGCTGAATGCTGGACTGGATTTCAACGAAACTTGGCAGTGATGAGCAGTAGCAAGCCTAGTTGCACATATCATCACCATGTTTTTGTTGAATGATTTTTGACAATTATTGCCCCTTATACATAAACTTTGTACAGAATTAGTCTTCCCAAACTCCTGACTGGATTTCAGTGAAACTTGGCAAGTATGATCAGTTTCAAGCCTAGTTGCGCATATCACAGACTCCACAGAGCCAGTAGAGCGATACAGGCCCTCTTGGGCGGGCCTCTTGTTTGTAGATCTGTTTCGACAACACGTTTTTATGCGCCCGTTTGAAAAAGAGTACATGGTATGGGGTTATTTAAGGTCTTTATCATGACACCGCATATGCAGACTTGGAAACGTGGTTCTATCTTGCCATTCACCATATTTTATCTTGATGTAGATGGAGGATGAGCCTTGCACGTTCATTCCTTTTAGGCGACATATAACCTTTCATGTGTTGGTGCGTCTTAAAACCCAATTCAATTCAGTTCGTCCGACAATAAGCAATTACACATGCTGCATGATAACTTTGAAACCATAACGCTCATGAATTTTCATAGGTACATTGCCCTTGAGGAGAGGAAACATGTTATTTTCTACGCTTGGTAGGACAAGTGTCAAGATTGCCATCCCTTATATGGAAATACACATTGTGTGATAACTTCAAAACCATGACACCCACATTCATGAAACGTTAATAGATAAATTGTCCCTTGGCGAGCGTAGAAACCTTTTGTTTTTGGGTTAACAGGTTGCAATGAAATATGCATTCTGCGAGATAACTCTGAAAGCACAACACCATATAAAACTTTGTTGGTATATTGCCCTTTAAGATAGGTGGAAGCCTATTGCTTTTGGGATCATTAACCTGACAATGACCCAGTTCTGAGAAACACTCCTTCCACTGTAATTTGTCACTGTTAGACATACAATCATGGAACTTTACGGAAATAGTACCCCTGTTAAAACAATGACTTCTATTCATGTTTGGGCTAGAAGGTCAACGTTTAAGGCATTTGACATTGCCTTGATCAATGCATTATAGTGTAAGGATATAAAATGAATGAAAACGAATGAAATATTTTTTTGAAACAATGTAGTTTGTTTGTGTGGTGTTTTACGTCCTTTTCAATACACGCAATGTTATATATGACTTTTTTGTGGTGGAGGCAGACCACCCATACTTTTCCTGGGTAGAACCAGTACTGTACACCTCCCGCCATCCGTAACAATCGACACTTACTCACTTAAAGTCGAGCTCAATGGTATGTAGGAAAACAGGTTCCCATGGGGAAAAACAGTGCAGTATCAATAACTGTCAGGCTATGCACGAGTCACATTACTATGTTAACGACCAATCGCAAGGCAACACATCATACTCAAATCTGAATCTGAGATGCTAAGTTAAAATCAGATCTGAGTTAAAATATTCAATCTTAAACAAACTGGTTGATTTTTCTTTTTTTTCTTTTTTTTTTTTTGGTTTGATATTTTGACTAATACTTACTTGGAAGATTTTTTTCTTTTTCATTACCTTAAAACATATTTAGAGAAATTTCCCAGTCAGAAAATGGGAGAATTTTCCCAAAACATTTTGGGAACATTTTCCCAATAACATTTGGGAAAATTTTCCCAAAAACAATTTGGGAGAATTTTCCCATTTTATTTTGGGAAAGATTTTATTTCATTAAATTATAAACATAATGGCATATTTAATTGTCAACACTGCAATGGAAGATGTTTCCAAGCTTTGAAGTGTTGTTTTAGCCATCAAGAAATAACTCATTTTCCCATGGGAAAATTTTCCCAAATTACAATATTGGGAAAATATTCCCATGGGAAAATATCAAAGTGCTCGTATCGCTGTAAAACTTCATCATAGACCCTAAATATGAAAGCCGCATACTATTTTGACATTATATTGCAAGATAAATACTTTCTGTTTTTCCCATGGGAAAACTGCCCAAGTCATTTCCCATGGGAATATATTGTCCCATGGGAAAGACCCTTTCCCATGGGAAAAAAGCTTTTCCCATGGGAAAATAGGCTTTTCCCATGGGAAAGGTCAACTTTGCGTCAAATTTCTCGGAAAAATTAAAGTGTCACCAATGAAATAGAATATAATTTTACAATCATTTGATATGTGCTTTCATATGATATAGTCGAAAGCGCCCTAGCTCATTCGGAATTACTTGCTGTTTTTGCCAAAAACCGGCGCGGCAAAAAAAAACCGGCGGCTGTTATGATCATTTAAAGAATGCTAAAAATATCGGACAGGGAAAGCAGCATTCAAGGACGACAGTCAACCACAAAACACAAAAACAAACACGCAAACAGACAAACGAAAAGGCAAAAGTAATAAAAAATGCAAACGACATCACAAACACAAAAGGGTTGACAATAGGGCTACCGCCTTGGAACGGTCAGTGGCAAAGTAGGTCACTGGGGGTTTAAACCGGTTCTAGGGTGCACCAAACCTCACACTTACCCTACTGTCATCCCATTAAAACAGGACAGTGTAAATAAAGAAATCCCCGCCATGATCTAACCTCTAACCAACAAGACAGCATCAATAGGCAATATAAGTAAAACACAAATATGCTCGTGTAAATATAATACAAAAAAACAATAGCCTAGAAAGCCACAATGAAGGTACTCAATGACTTGGCAGAAGCCAGAGCAGTAAGAAAATACACCATTAAGGGCACGACAAGAAAGAACATGGACAAACATCAAACGCCACTGTCCAAATGGGCTTAAGGTAGGCGTCATCATAGGGTCCACATCCTTTCCGGTCATCGTACAATTAAAGAGGAAAGCATAGTGGCGAACTGTAAAAGGGTCCACCACTAAGCATGCAGTACGTTAGTTACATTTTAGTAATTTACCAAGTAAGAATTAACATAAACATAACAAAACTATATATCATTGTGTAGATATTTAAAATACCTACACATTGATATAAATAAAAAGGCAGAAATCATGTAAAAAAAGTTTCTTTTTAATTATAAACTTTCGGGAAGCGTGCGAATCGGGTCATAAAAAAAGTCATACCTGGACTTCAAGGTATGTTTTCTGTGGTAAATATCCTTTTTTTCTCAATAATCCAGTGTATATATTGCAGAGAATTTTCAATACTTCATCACACAACAAAAATCATCAAAATCCATTGAGTAGTTCAAAAGTTACAACTATTTTGGGGCAAAGGGAGGAGCGGATTCCATGTTCGTTCCTGGTCTGCATACCGGTTGGTTTCTGTAACCATGTGTTTTCACAGCTCATCACCCCAAATAAAATCAAAAAAATTATGGGGTTGGTATTCCTGTGGGTGCCACTGAGTTTCGTCGGTGTGTTCTTGGGCAAGACACTTTCCCTAAGCCTCGTCCGTCGGATGGGGACGTAAACCGGGCGGTCCCGTGTATCGGTCTATCCTCCGAGCACGTTAAAGAACCAAAGGAATCTATTCGATAATAAGAGTAGGGCACGGTTCCCGGATTCCTATGTATCCTTCCCCTCTCTCTGGGGCGGCTCTATATAACCTATTCTGTGTTGATGAGCCGTTACACAACATTCAATTCAATTCAATTCCTGTTGGTGCTGTACTTTAGCACCCTCAACTCAAAGTTGTCTGTAATACAGTCGGCATGAAACCCTTCGAAATATGAGTCCGAGTTCGAATCCGAGGCGAAAAAACCCTGAAGTCGCGGACGCCCGGTCGCCGACCAACAGCAGGTAAGTTCCCCCGTACATTCAGTACGTTCTTTTCGTCAAAACTTTCATTTTCGAAGTCTTCAGAACTAAAATCGGAGGTATTTCAGACATCAATGTCACTACCTTCACTCGATACATTGTCAATGTTCGCCATTTTGAAAAATTCCCCGAAAAAATCACAAAAAACATATCAAAATCACTTTTTTGAAAGAATTTTCTACTTTGAAAAATGCGGAAGTAAACAGAAATCAGTGCGCATGCGTTATTGAATTTGTTATTTCCGGGCACATATTAGAATGACGTTTTCACACGTTTCTATGGAGCACATGTGTACACACTGATGAATCGGTATCCCGAATAGCAAGGGTAGGTACCGATGGATCGGCATCCCGAATGAAATGGGTTAATGGAATGGTCTTAATTTCAAAAAAAAGAACTGGTGTTGGGAATCGGCTGAAAATACATGATTGATCATCAGAATATTTGACCGATCATTAATAAATTAATCATGGCTGCTATAAAAGACAAGTGTAAGCCTTTTCCAGACAATAATGAGAAAAGAATCACATTTCAAGTATGTTCTGGTGATAAAGGAACTGAATGAAACTGATCAACATATATTTTAATAAATAAGTGTGATACCCACTATAAATATGTTGAAATATTTTCTTGTATATTTTAGTACAAGAGAATGAAATAAGCCAAAATTTTCAACAACCGAGTAAAGTCGATCAAGAAAAATTGTAATCGATTAATCAGATCAAAGGCATAATTGATAGATGATCGATCAAATCGATTAATCGGAACAACACTAGAAAGAATAGTCCATAATATATATGTAGCGGGTTAAGGGTTAATATACATTTTGATCTCAAGTAGAAAGTAGCCTTCATTTCTTTTTCGCTAGATCTGTTTCGGCTCTTGTGTAGGTCCAGTACTGATTGAGTAACTGGAGGTTTAACATTGGAAAGCAAATAGGTAAGAATGTGGAAGTAAACAAATGGCATTGTTAAAATATTGAAAAACAAGAGGCCCAAAAGGGCCTACTGGCTAAAACAGCTTACATATTTAGATAGATATATAGCTAGATATAGCTCTCTTCTCCTATAGATTTAACAAAGGAAAATACAATATAGCATTTTTCAACAAATCAAGGGCCATAACTCTGTTATTACTAACAAGATCTAGCTGGTTTTCGAAATTGTCCAAGATTTCATTGATATACCGCCCTTTGCACAACTAGACATCATACTGAGGCTTCCTGCCAAATTTCGTAGCCAACAAGCCGTTTAAGAGGAGCAGCGCCGACTAGAAATTTAAAATAAAAATGTCAAAGGGTCATAACTCCGTCAAAAATCGGCGAACTGGAACAAAAACGTGATATGCACAACTAGAAATCTTACCGATGCTTCCTGCCAAGTTTCAAGTAATTGAAAAGATAATGAAAAAAATATATATATATATATTCAAATCCATAAAAAAAATAAAAAAATAAAAAAAAAAATCAATAAAAAAAAAAAAAAAAAAAAATAAAGAAAAAAAAAGAAAAATAAAAAAAAAATAAAAAAAAATTAAAAAAAAAAATTAAAAAAATTAAAAAAAATTAAAAATTGAAAAAAAAAAAAAAAAAATCAAATTAAAAACTAAAAAAATAATAATAAACAGTTTTTGCCTATACAAGCCTAAGTAAAACTGGGGCCAAATGTGACCAATGGGTCACCATTAGAACAAACTTGGTAAAAGACCATAGGCTTATAGCAAATGCAAAATATTAAACCTCTGGCTCTTGCAGTTTCAGAAAAGAAGATTTTTTTTTAAAGTTTTTCCCCTATGCCTATGTAAAACATGTGACCCTTGGGGCGGGGCCAAATGTGACCCAAGGGTCACCATTTGAACAAACTTGGTAAAGGACTATAAGCTTATAATAAATGTAAAATATCAAACCTCTGGCTGTTGTAGTTTCCGAGAAGATTTAAAAAAAAAATCCTATATAAGTCTATGTAAAACTGTGACCCTCGGGTTAAAAAATCCTATATAAGTCTATGTAAAACTGTGACCCCCGGGGCGGGCACAAATTTGACCCCAGGGTCACCATTTGAACAAACTTAGTAGAGGACCATAAGTTGATGCTACATGTAATACATGAGAGCTCTGTGCCTTGTGGTTTCAGAGAAGAAGATTTTTTAAAGTTTTTTCCTATATGTCTATATGAAAAACATGCAAAACCTCAATATACAAACTTTGGACCCCCGGGGCACGGCCATTTTTAACCCCGAGAACTTTATTTGAAAAATTTTGATAGTCTAGGCCTTGGCGATCATTTTAAAAGAAAAACTGTTGAAATCTGTCAAGCGGTTCTGGAGAAGAAGATTTTTTAAGGTTTCGATCATATATGGTAATGGCAGCCATTTTGGATGTAGCGCTGACCTAATTTTAACAAATCTAAAAAGCATTCATCTAAGGATCATCCATGTGAAGTTTAACGGTTTCTGAGGATAAGTCGTTTGAAGTAAACGGACGGACGGACGACGGACGACGGAAGACGGACAACACACCATCCCATAAGCTCTGCTTTCTCTTGGCCAGTAGAGCTAATAAAATGACACTCGCAGGTCAACAGTCGAGTATGCTACCAACTGAGCTAAGCTGCCAGATGAAGTATGCCTATTTAGAGTACTAATGTCGTAATAATTTTGGTGGTATATATATTTTCAAAACACACATAGCATGCGCCCATGATTTTCTTCATATCTTAATATTCGTGTATTTCTTTAAATTTATCGTGCAATTCACAATAACACACGAAGACTTTATCTTTATTCAGATATAGATCTGTGTTTTATGTGGGTTTTGTTTGTTCAGTTCACTCGAACGTCATCTGAAGTTCATATGAAAGGCGCGATTTCATTGGATGAATTAAGTTGATCTTCGCATGAATATGGATTAGATATCATGGAATGTCGATCTGACGTGACCTACAAGGGAGTGTGGTCAAATTCTATAGCGGAGAGTATCAAAGCGTAATTAGGATATGAATTTAATGAGATTGGCTCATCTTCTATTGTCAAGAATAGTCTAATTTGCATAATTTAATACTGGAGATATTAGAATATTATTATAACATTGGTGAAAGAGAATGACTGTTATGAGAATAGAGAATTTTGTTGTTAATAAGATTAATGAACTATATAATTATACACACCTTTGAGAAATTATCATTTGGAGGGTTGATATTTGTCGTCAGAAAGTTTTCAATGAATGTCGAATTGATAGCTACACTTAAGAGCCCAGCGCAGTCTGTTTCTGCAGCCGTACTGATTGCAGCCATGTCTGTACTTGGAGACATAAAGCACTTGGCTATTTGCCAATGGTTTGTTTTCCACCGACTTAGTTCGGTGTTCTTCCATGATGGACCTTTGAATCGATGTGAATCAACTATTCTATCGTAAATAGCACCACAGACGCCATTGGGACATATTCTTCTTCCTCTCGGATTGTTACAGGGACAGTTTTTCTTGTACTGATCTGTTCTTGGACATGCTGCCTTGGAATGTGGTAGAAGGTTTTGTAATGTACATACATTACACTGGACACTAGTACGTGGTATACCTGTCAGGATAAAAGCATGAAACGTGTTCGCCATATTATCAACGAAGGGTTCCAATCCCTCTTTGACATACTTGAGTCCAAGACCAGCTCTAACCCAGTTCCTGAAGCCCGAGTCTTGGAGTTCCTGCTGATGATTCATGGTAGTAGTAGAATATGCCAACTCCAGAAGTTACTTCCAGTCATCATGCGTGTCCCTGTAAGCAAACAATACTGAAGACTTCAGCATTATCCACTTGAGCAAATGAAGGCCCTATCGTCTTAACGAGGCAAAATATAGCGTTTATAAGTAAATCAAGGGCCACAAATCCACTGTTACTGGTTCGATCTGGCTGGTGTTCAAACTTGTCCAAGCTTTCATTGATTATAACAATCTGGTAAAGTTTAGTAAAGATCGGAAAGAAAAATGAAGGCCCTATCGTCTTGAGGCAAAATATAGCATTTTTAACTAAATCAAGGGCCATAACTCTGCCGTTACTGGTCCAATCTGGCTGTTTTTTAAATGTATCCAAGCTGTCATTGACATTACCAATATGGTAAAGCTTTGTAAAGATCGCATGAAGAATGAAAGACCTATCGTCTTAACAAGCCGAAATATAGCATTTTAACTGAATCAAAGGCCATAACTCCGCTGTTACTAGTCCGATCTAGCTAGTTTTCAAACTTCTCTAAGCTTTCATTGATATGAACAATCTGGTAAAGTTTGGTAAAGATCGGATAAAAAATAAAGGCCCCATCATCTTAACGAGAAACAAGTTGACCTTAAGGTAATTTTGAAGGATGAGCCTCCCAGATAATATCGGCCACCAAATTCAAATTTGCTGGTAGCAAATATCGTCATCGCGGCACAAGAGATCGCGATTTCTTCTCTCTTTTTTTTTTGTTTGTTTTAGAAACGGGGGAAAAAAGGTTAGGCCACAATTTTTTTTTTCTTGGTTTACAGATTTTTTCTTATATTTTTACGCTCGGTCGGAAGGGGAAAAAGAATTAAATGTGTTTCTAAGTACAAATTTCAAACATGGTGACCATGTTTCTCATATAAAACCGTAAGTTTATACAACACAACATGTATTTAAATCGTTGAATATTCTTTTAATATTCAGTGCTCAAAGAAAATTATTTTTAGAGATAGGCCCAGGGCTTGTTGCTTCTGAAATGGACAGGCCCTGATTTAAAATGGACAGGCCCTGATTTTAAATGCAAAGGTCCAATATTTTTTCTTAGTTGAAATGTGTCTTTATTCGCTTTTAGAGCACACATTTGTATGTATTACTCAAACTCAGAACCTCCCCTGACTATATTTTTTCTTTTTGTTACCACTTTATGCCCCCTAGTCAGCAGACTTATTTATGACTTCGTTAGAATAGAATATATATTATATTGAAATTTACAACCGATGCAAAGGAGAGTACTAGCACTTTTGCCAAACTATAATAATCAGAGCCGACTTGTCGAAACTGGAGCCGAACTTGGAGCCAAATTTTTTAATCGGGTTTTATTATACTATCAGGGACTCCTCTGGCTATATTTTTTCATTTTGTCACCACTTTCTCCAATTCATTTAAAAGTAGGATTCCAGGAACTCCTTACACATGATAAAAGAAAGAATGATGGATTAAATAATGAATAGAAATGTTTTACTATTCGATTATGTAAAAAAAAAAAAAAAAAAAAAAAAAAATCTGAAATTATGTACCATCCGAACTACTATGACACCGCACTTTTACGGCCCGAAAATTTCACAAACATTCAATCAAAATACCATCAATTAGGAACTTTTTTCATGCATTAATGTGTTTTGAATGCCAAAAATGGTATTTCTTATCAAAGAGGAAAGAAAACACAACCCTAATAGCAGGATAATGTAGTTTTACGTCAGAAATTGTCGATCTCAAAGTTGTGACAAACTGCCGACTCGACGCCAGGCAAAATATTCAAACTTCTTATTGTTTCAATTTGTGTATAACACATTTTAATTACTTTATTGCAAGTGTTTTCATAGTTCATAATACACATGGGAGTATTTTGTCTTGAGGATCTTGATACACAAACTCAATTTTTATTTTTTATTTTATTCATCTGGCGTTGAAATGCGGCCGGCGGTGAAAAAACCCACAGATGTTCAAATTTTTATTTTTTTTCCAATCTCTCGAAAATTGAGGTCGGCGGATCCGTAAACCAAGAGAAAAAAAAAATGTCGCCTTAGGATGGGAACAAAATATAGGGTCGGTCGGGAACCTGAAACACGACGTTTATTTTTCTTGGCCTAAGCGTCAATAAGTGTAAATTGCTGAACAATTGTCACGTCTCAAATCACTATATGTATCTAGCTATAGAAGCGAGAAAATGGTATAGTCGGGTTTTTCTTTCACAGCAGAGCTGACGTGAGTGAAAGACTTCCTTATACATGTAATGGAACCCAGCATTTTGAACTATGAATTTATAAATATCAACTTTTAATTCCGTTTGTGTAAGACTTTAATCTAAATGTTAGTCAAGGTCACAGTTAGTTTTTTTTTTGTCCCGACAGCCTATTTTACCTGCAATAATAGAGGCCGATCTTCGGCTACTTCACAATTGAAACAAGAGGCCCAAGAGGGCATGTGGACGCTCTACTGGCTAACATGGCTCTTATAACATCAATGAAGCGAGAGACTGCCATTTATGTTTTTTGGAAAGTTTTGGACAAAATACAGCTTTTCAACTAAATCAAGGCAATAACTAAAGAATCTGGTAAAGTTTGGCAAAGATCAGATGCAAAATGAAGGCCCTATCGTTAGACGAGGCAAATTATAGCATTTTTAACAAAATCAAGGGCCATAACTCCGCTGTTACTGATCCCATCTGTCTGGTTTTTGAACTTGACTGAGCTTTTATTGACATTAACAATCTGATAAAGTTTGGTAAAGATCGGATAAAAAATAGTCTTAACGAAGCAAAATATATCATTTTGAACTAAATCAAGGGCCATAACTCCACTGTTACTGTTCCGATCTGTCTGGTTTTCGAACTTGACCGAGCTTTTATTGACATTAACAATCTGATAAAGTTTGGTAAAGATCGGATAAAAAATAGTCTTAACGACGCAAAATATAGCATTTTGAACTAAATCAATGGCCATAACTCCGCTGTTACTGGTCCGATATGAATGGTTTTAGAACTTGTCCGAGCTTTTACTAATATTAACAATCTGATAAAGTTTGGTAAAGATCGGATGAACAATAAAGCCCCTATCGTCTTAACGAGGCAAAAATATAGCATTTTTAACTAAATCAAGGGCAATTACTCCGCTGTTAATTGTCCGATCTAGCTGGTTTTCAAACTTGTCTGAGCTTTTATTGATATTAACAATCTGTGCAAGTTTGGTAAAGATCAAATAATAAATAAAGGTGCTAGAGTGTTCACAAGGCAGAAAATAGCATTTTGCAGAAAAAACAAGGGCCATAACTCCGGTGTTACTTATCCGATTTGGCTAGTTTTCGAACTTGTCCGAGCTTTCATTGATATTAACAATCTTTGCAAGTTTGGTAAAGATCAAATAATAAATGAAGGTGCTCGAGTGTTCACAAGGCTTAATATGGCATTTTTCAGCAAAACAAGGGCCATAACTCCAGTGAAATTAATCTGATCTGGCTGATTTTCAATTTTTTCCGAGCTTTTATCGATATAAAAAACACTGGCAAAGTTTCGTAAAGATTCGATTAAAAATGAACGCCCTTAGAAACATATTCCATATAAGAGTGCACCATTAGCTCCCATCAATGTGTGAATTTTAAAATGAAATTTTAGTAAAACTGGCAATGGAGTTGATTGAAAAAGCTGAAAAAAGATCTGTATAAACAAAAAATACCACGGAAAATGCAATAAAACAAATCTTTTTGAAGTTTTAAAATTGCTGTTGCTAGTGTCATATTTTGACAGAAAGTTTGACGGAATTTGATGACATTAGCAACAACAAAAGTTCTTTAATTTTTGCAATAAAATCTTCATATTTTGATTTACAGTAACCTAGACTGTACAGGTTTGGGATAAAAAATCTTTTCAAAGTTCATCTTTAGAGGGTTTACAAAGAAATATTATTGTTGCTAATATCACATAAGTTTGACGGAATGTAGATAATGTTATCTTTGACGGAAAGTTTGACGAAATTTTATGACATTAGCAACAAAAGTTCTATAAATAACTGACGTCATTGTAATATTTTAAATAAAATCTACCCATTTTGTATAGGTTTTGGATAGAAAAGCTTTTTTAAAGTTCATCTTTAGAGTGTTTACAAAGCAATATTAATGTTGCTTATGTCACATAAGTTTGACGGAATGTAGCTAATGTCATCTTTGACTTTCCTGAAAGTTTGACGGAATTTGATGACATAAGCAACACAAGTTCTGTAAATAACTGACATCATTGTAATATTTGCAATAAAATCTACCCATTTTCATTTACAGTTACCCAGACTGTATAGATTTTGGATAGAAAAGCTTTTCAAAGTTTGTCTTTAGAGTGTTTACAAAGAAATATTAATGTTGCTAATGTCACATAAGTTTGACGGAATGTAGCTAATGTCATCTTTGACGGAAAGTTGACGGAATCTGGTGACATTAGCAACACAAGTTCTGTAAATAACTGATACCATTGTAATACTTGTAATGAACTGTTCCTATTTTCATTTACAGAAACATAGACTGAATAAGTTTTGGATGGAAAAGCTTTTCAAAAGTCCGTTTTTAGAGTGTTTACAAAGAAATATTAATGTTGCTAATGTCACATAAGTTTGACAGAATGTAGCTATTGCAGACCTGTTTACCCCTTGTATGCTTTATCAGTAGTTATCAAAGGGACTGTCAGTAGTTTTTGGATGTCCATCAGTAGTTTTCGCGTTTTGCATAGTTAGCCTCATTAAAATACATGTAGACTTATTAATTAGCTCTTATTCTGCTGATTTGTATATACATGTATCCTTCCTCTCTCTCAAGTATAATTAATATTTAAAAGAAGAATACAAAGAAATTGCAGAAAAATGAATGATCCACAGCAAACAGTACTGACCCTGATCAGTTCAGTTCCTAATATGGGAACTATCTGATCTGGGTCCAGTGGGATTACACTGATATGTAATTATTATGTGATAAGCAAATACTCAAGTGATATAACTTGAAAATTTAATCCTTTGCTTGATGAATATTCATTTAAAAATGTATGACTTTATGAATATTAACTGAATTTTTTATAATGGCATAAGAAACAAGGGAATGTTTTGCCATAACAGTCAGTGTAGAATCAAATCTGTTGCATTCTGTATTACAAATCAAACAGAGCAAACCCTGATCAAACAGGTTTATTCATATATATTAATCAAACAAAAACAGTTCAAGAAAAACTTTTACTAATTCTTTCAAATTTACCAAATCATAACTTTTACAAATTCAATCAACTTTACCAAATCATAGCACATGCCCAGACATACATGTAGCAATATACTTCCCATTATAGATTGGATGAATACATGTAAAATCACACATGCATACAGAACAGTGAACAAAGTTTACTCCTTTCTTCGACGACTCCAGGCAGTGTCATAACTGTCGATATGATTCTTTATATTTTTGGCTGTTTTTACTCTTTTTATTGTCCGAAAAACAATCTCCGGATTTCCGTTTTGCCGACATTGTCACATTTTAACGATAATGATAGAGTGTTCCGATTGCCCCGAATAACACGAGGAAATACGCTTGAAAGTATTTATAATATTAATGAGCGCTCAAATAACATATATGCGTTTATATTGAGCGGCGAGGTATTTTAATACTGGAATGGTGCAAAAACAGCGGAAAGACCCCAATTTATACCGATCCGTAGCAATTTCGTTCTTAATTCGTAGTGCATAGTTGTTCATGTCAAAACGTAGAAACTACGGCCAAACGTAGCAGTAAACAGGTCTGCTATAGTCACAAACATGTATGTTGCTAATGTCATCTTATTTGACAGAACAAGTTCAATGTTTATTTTTGTGAAAGATTGTTGAATATTCCCTCACACTGAATAACTAAAACAGTGAATCAGGTTCAAACAAAATCCCTGTAAATTTTGGAAATGCATGTTTTTTTCAAGGAAGGTTATTTGTTTAGTAGCAGGTTGTTGCTAATGTCATCTTGTGAATTTGACAGACATGACATTAGCAACATAGTTTTGGGTAAAATAATATGTGTTGGACTATTTAATATAAAATTATCAGTCTATAGTTCCCATTATTGATAAATTAGATGATTTGCTGTCATTTTTAGCTCATAAGGGCCAATCAGAAATTATTTACATGAATTTGTGCTAATGTCAGCAAGTTTGACAGAAAACTTTAAAAATAAAAAAACAAAAACATTTCTTATGCAGAAGAATCCAAGAATCTGCTTAACTGTTGTAAAATAATTTAGTATTATTTATGTTCTTGTCAGATCTAATGACATTTGCAATAAAAACATCTCGGACTTTAATTTATCTGCCTTATAAAAGCATCATGTCACTTTATCGGGAGTTCATTCCGTCAAATTTCCAAATTTTTGCAAACTTTTTTTCCCCTTTTATTCTTTAAACTTTTGTAGATTTTTCTTTTTCACTGATTTTGCTGATACTTGATAGATTAAACAATAAAAGGGGAACATACATGATCAGCGCTTTTTTTCCTTCTTTGGACGGGTCCGGTAAACGGACCCGGGTCCGGTAAACGGACCCGTTCCCAATCGCCAAAAAATAGCATTTTTCCCAATTTTGAGAAAAAAAATAAAAAATTAAATAATTCCCAATTCCAGATTTTTCTTCCCAAAATTGTAAAATGTTTTAGAATAATCTTCTTAATAAAGTTTTTTACCAGGGTTTCCGACGTTTCTTCTGCTTTTCTGTGTAATTTTTTCCCCCAATTCTGAGAAAAAACGCGCGTTTTATTCCCAATTTTGAGAAAAATCGCGTGTTTATTCCAATTTGACCGGTCACGGACCCATTCCCAAAATAGTGAAAAAAAACGCTGATGATAGACAAATAAGGTATTATTCAATGAGAAATATTGATAAAAGAAAAATTTACGGAATGGTGCACTCTTATATGGAATATGTCTAGAGTGTTCACAAGGCAAAAGTTAACGGACAACTTGCCATCCCAGGGCCGTCGATCTGTTTTGGGGGACTGCGACCCATACCCTTGGGTGGGGGAATTTGAGCGTGTTTTTACAGGAAAGGGGGAATTATTTTGTGGCCATAATTTTGATTACAATCATTGTTTTAAATATACTACAAGTTTTATTTGTATTAAATACAGTTCGGACTCAATATTTTACATACCAGAAAAAAAACGGGGGAAATTTTGAGTCTGAAATGGGGGAAAAAAAACATACTTTTTGGAGGGGGGAATGCGTCCTGTTACCGGACGCAAAATCGGCAGATCGACGGCCCTGCATCCCATAAGCTCTGCTGGCCAGTAAAGTTAACCTTTATCTCTTGTAGTTTCACAGAAGAAGATTTTTGAAGCTCAATGTAAAACTGATCCAACAAATGCCGCTAAGCTCCCAAGCTTTCTTACGGAGAAAAAAAGTAACAAGAGGTCAATGACCTTGAAGCTCTACTGATAGGCTTTTGATAGCTAGATCAGCATTCCTGTGAAGTTTCATGAAAATCCGTCAAGTAGTTTTAGAGGAGTAGTTGCTACAAGTTTTCATTATATAACTCTTAGGTAAAAAAAGATGCGGCCATGTTTAACGTCAAATTAAAATTATTTTTGACAAGGATCAACATCATGTCATGCTGATCATTTTAGAAAAAGTCCCATATCAATATCACATATAGTTTTCAAGAAATAGTCGCTACAAACTTGTATTTTGAAAATCTATTTTTAGCCATGGTGGCCATCTTGAATTTCCGACCGACCTGAAATTTTGCTAGGATCAATTAGACATCAAGCCTCAAGAGCAACATTCCTATGAAGTTTCATGAAAATCCACCGAGTAGTTACAGAAGAGTAGTCGCTACAAGTTTTTACTAGATAAATCTATGTAAACAAAGATGGCCGCTGACAGCCATGTTTAACATTGAATCAAAATGATTTTCGACAAGGACCAACATCATGTCATGCTGATCGTTTTAGAAAACAATCCCATATCAATATCACTTAGGCCGACCATAACAGGGCTTTTTTCAACAAAATTGGGAAGAGGCCCAGGCCTGTCCATTTTGGGAAAAAAAGAACACGCTTATTTCTCATTTTGGGAAAAATACAAGGTTTCATAAATTAAGTAAATATGACCTTAATATACTTTATTTATATTGTCATCCATTATTTACCCTAATTATTAACTTTTCCAAGTCGGAATTTACTTGGCAGCCAAAAACACACTGCAGAATTCATGTTTTTTCTCAAATTCTGAGAGATTGCTGTTTTCCGATTGGGAAATATTTCTGCCACAGTTGGGAAAAACAGTCTAATTTTCTGTTGGGAAGAGGCCCTTTACAGCCCTGCACGGCCATTATACCCTTGTCGAAGGCGCTCGAAGAGAGAATAGCGAGCACAGTAGGGGAAGAGTACCAGATCAATATAGCTGCCGATTGAAACCAAATTTGACGGTTGTAAACAAAATAGAAAATGTAGCTTCCATTGAATTAACTGGTAAAAAAAACAATTAGCATTCATTATCTGCGGTGACGACTAAATGATCCAGGGTCTAGTTTCGTACGCATTTGCCGTTACAGTTGTTGTTTACAGAGTCGTTACAGTTGTTGTTTACAGAGTGACTGTGTTTAGGCACGGGGTCTTCAGACTAAAAATTTGAACCAGTTTTTCAACGTTTCGATGACGATTTCTCAGTACAGTAGCGATATTAAAATATATACCAATGTTGGACACCTTGAATACTTGGGTATAGGAGGCATGTAGAGTTAAATGATTTGCTCTTTTAATTAAAACAATATTCAGCATATACTGAACTTAGTGAGAATTGCCTGTATGCCGAGTGATTACCCTTGTATAATGTTCTATTCTATGATATGGCTGCTGGACTCAGATGTCTTCCCAACTCATGTGAGACACTTTTGTTCGATTTCAACTGGTATTTAGCGACAAAGCACATGAGCCGGACCCCTATGGCCACACCCATCCCCTCCCACTGAATGTAAAACTTGAGACGGACGGATAATGGGAACACTATTATTATGTCTCCTCCACATTGGTGTTGTGTTGTTGTTAGTTCTAAGGTTTATAGACCGTCCGCCAACTAACACGTCGAGGGAACCCCGACTAGAATGACACAAAATGTCAACTAACACGCCGAGGAACCCTGACGCGATGGGCACAATAGAGTCTGGTCTGTTCTAGATGAGTGTGTAGGTTGATCTGGTGCTGCTTTGTAGTGTAGTCGTTTCTCTTGTAGATGTGTAGTGTTGTGCCCCCCCCCCCCTCCACATTGGTGGTGGGGCATTCACAATTATATCAAAGCCACGTGGTTTGTTTTGCAGAACTTTTTTTTTTCGCAGTGAATTTTTTCAAATCTTTATTTGTGCATCACATCTAGATATAGCCTATAGATCTACACGGTAACAAATACAGTACACTACAGTATGATAATTGCCCATTAATAATCTAAGGTTATCAATTACCTTCTTATAAACTTTCTAAAATCTACTTTTTTCCTACGAAACACATCCGGTCTGGGCTTGTACATCGTCTGCTTTTTAAAAAGGAATATTCCAGAGAACTCTGACGTAATAGTCTACCAGAAATGAGCTGGAATGACCCTATATGAACTCAGACGAACCCATCTACAGTGCACAGAAGGGTGTATCATCGGTAGTAAAGAATCCGTTTCTGTTTAAATTCATTTCTATCAGTTCATGTAGTTGCATGGATGGTGGTATAAGTTTAGTTAATGGCTGTGTTATAGATGCATAATTCTTAATATACTTTCTCTAATAACCAGCAAAGTCTAGGAATGATCATAGACATCAATGAATCTATGGTATCTATGTCTATGGAATGATCTAACTTTCTCGGGTGAGCTTGGTTTGGGCCAGTTTTGTATCTTTTCAATCTTTGACGGGTCTGTTCCAATGCCTTCAGATGAAACTACATATTTTTCATCTTTCACCGTTGTAGATTTACTGATTATTTTTAAAAGTGTCTTGTTTTTAAAAATAGATCTACTGTAGTCATTAAATAAGCAAACTTGTTAAAGTGTTGCACTTCTAGGGGATACATTTACCCACAGACATATTAATAAAGTCTGTGATTTACTGTAATCTGGGCTGATAATTATCATATAAAGCCCTGCTGTAATCATGTAAATATTGGTGCAAAATTACAGGTCTATAACTCGCAGTTATTTTAAGGATTGTTTTTAATTTTTTGCGATGTTATCGAAGTATAACACGTCGATGATGGTCACACATTGTATAAAACCGCGTAGAATGACTAAATAATCAGAATGCAGTAAATCTGTGTATTGACTATTGTTCGCAGTTTGTAATTATTTGTCATTATCTTTTTCCAGTATTTTTAAGGTTAACTGAAGTTTGTTTGCTAGCGGTTGATACTAACAAAAAAAGAGAGAACAAACTGATAATAACAGAAAAAACAAACTTACCCCTGTACTCCATTTCCACATATACGTATTGACACCACATGGCTTCAAACTTAATTACTTTTACATTTTTATATGGTATTATTTTTTCAACTTTGTATATAGATATACTGTAGATCTAATATACTTTTTAAAAAGGTTAAGCTGTGGAATTTGACGTCGCATCTTGTTTTGATAAATGTAAAGCTTGGCTTGCGGGATGATTTTGCTCAAGACTATGTATCATTTTTAAAATGTTTAAATATGTGTATAAATCATCCAGTGCAACATGTAATGATATAGTTTTCGACAAACATGATAAGGTTGAGTCGATTAAAGCGGGAAGTGGACAACATGTTCGTCAAATGCATTGGCAGAAATAATTGCAGCTGATAACATATCTATTCCGCAGTGACACAAGTACATTAGTAACTATGCCAATAAAGCCAACTTAAAATCATTCCTATGTGAAAGGCGGTGCCAGTTTAGTGCTTCCTCAATATATGACTATAGCAGGGCTAGAAATAATCCTGGGATATTACTTTAACATGCTGCTACAGATCTCTGTTTGTGTGCTTTAAAATAAACCACGAAAACACAGACATCAAAAAAGATCAAATTTGACATTTGACCATTGACTGTGACCTTGAACTTTGCCATATATTACCCAATCTTACGTTGCCTATGAGATAACTTATGAGATATTGTATATAATGCACACTTATTTCAACATAATATTCCAAAGAAAAGCCCAAGATGTTTTGTAAAAAAAAATGGAATTAGTTAGAAAAAGGACACGACTGTGAAAGAAATTCAAAAATGTTGAAGTTCCTCTGAAAAATTGAGCCATTTCAGTACTGTATTTAACGTAAAAAAATTTGCAAAATTTTGCGTTCTAAGTTTGCTCACATGCTTGAGCCAAATGCGTGCTCTGTCGATAATGAAACTGAAGGAATACTATTTGCTGTATAGTCTTTTTTTTCCGACAGGAAAGGTCTTACGTAGCCATGTACCATTCGATTAACAGCAGAATATTGTACATACAATATATATCTGAAATTTCCGTTTTGCATTTCTTTTTCGCTTCAGTATATTAAATGAACAACGACGGATTATCACGACATCTTTACGGTGATATGATTTACAAATGTTGTATAATCCTTAGTCATGGTCATTTCTATTCAGCATCTATAAAACAGTAACGACATGTATCAACATAGGTTCTGAACATTGCAATGCACAGCATTCTAGTTTTCAGTATTTTGGGTTCTATGATTATGTCTGCCTATATCCTGAAAAGGTGAAACCACTCGGGTGAATACTGACTCGAGTTATTCATTCACATACTATTATGTTATTATGATATTGAGTTCCCACCATTGACATTATATAAGGGCTTGTTATCATATTCATTATTTTATTATTTAAGACGCAAGACATTTTAAAACGTTTTTTTTTTGTATACAATTAGACATCTCTGATGCAAGTTAACCAGATAGGTTATACAATTATTTTACGCAGAAGATATCCACAATCATACAGTAAATGCTTCAGGCTTGTTCTTGTTATTGTTATCTTAAGTTATCTTAATTTTGAATGAAAATACGTGGATTTGCAAACACTTCTTTTTTTCCACGCTGGAAATGGCCATTTATGAAAAAAGGACATATAATGTACCCATAGTATTATTAAATTAATAATGCACTGGTTTGTGTTGTATAAATCGTTAACATTAATTAATATGATACTTAACGGCTCTTATAAATTCTTGTTTTGTAGTCGACGTACATTTTATTTTGGATAATATGCACAACTATTAACAACGTAAACACAGATTTAATCAATATTGATGATTTCGCAACTAAAACTAGCCGAGTCGTCGAGTTTGTCAGGCCAAACATTTTTATAAACAACAATTAACCCGAAGGTAACATGCGGCTTCTTGTAATGCATATGCACATTCCACATGCAACTGACGTACATTATTAAGGATTTCCATTTGTATTCGGATTGACACAAATCTATCTTCCAGATCGCCTCCAGTACCTTTGAATAAGATTGAATTGTAAGTATTCGAAGATTGTACTTATTGAAGCAAGTATAGAGCAGTTAAAAAAATAGTATAGTTAACAGTACGGTATGTTAAACGATGACTTCAACAGCAAGCAGTTTAAATTACAATGCGTTTAATACTTAGGCCATAAAGTATCATTCTATCTATGCACGCAAAAACGTTTTGTTTCCTTTCGATATTAACATCGTATATATAGGCGGGGTAGGGTCGAATAGCCACCGTCTTTACATCATGAATCAGGCCTGTATTTCTTACTTCCGTATTTTCTGTCTGAATGGAGTCTAACGTCTCATATAACAATCTTTCAGTGGTACCATGCAGTTTAAAGGCACTGTTATTATTCATGTAGTTTACTTGAAACAGAGAGCCATACTTTCAACTTTATAGTGCTGCCAGTCTGGCATATCACGCCGGAGACACATGTCATGATACCCCACTCCGTCACATTCTATTCACACCGGACCGACCAGTCCTAGCCCTACCCTATATATACTGAGCGTCAAGCACGGGCGCTAGCAGTACCCTTTTATAAATTCTTTGGAGTGATCCGTCCTGGGATTGCACCCACAAACTCCCGAATGCTAGGCGAACACTCTACCAATACCAGTCAATACTTCCGAAAAGAAAAGTCGGAATCCTGAACAAATCTTTGTTAACATTGTTAACAGCGTCTATTTAAAGTACATACTACCATTAATATTCATTTCTTGCAAGCAGCTGTACATATTTAAAACGGGGTATATTGTAGGGCATAAACGCGCATATCAAATAGTATAGTAAACCTAACTGTGCACTGTCACAGGATGACCTTAGTGGTTGGGCTAACTCAGGAAAGAATCAATGACGGTGAATGCATTTACATAAGTTTAATGCAACTTTTAAAATATGTTTAATATATATATATAATTATCTAAAAAAACAAGCGAATACACAAATGAACTATGAAAAGAATGTTCTCATGAACGTTTAAGACGTTCTTAGTATTGTTATAAATACTGAATGTCTAAGACACTAAAGTGTTGTTAAAGCTATAACAATGTTGATCTAGCGCGATAACTGTGATGCGCGAGAGCTCATGAAGATGATGATGCGCGAATTCAATGGATGATTGTCATCAAATGCCTTCTGTAAGGGTTGATGACGCGATGCAATGATAGTTAATCTCCACTGAGATTGTGAATGATATTCCTCCAGTGAGGACTGGTAACGGGCCCACCTTGTGTCCCGGGGGGTGTCGTTAGTAAAACCTGGCTGCGCAGGTACGGGGACCGTCTCCACCGCTTGTAACGTTAATCGTGGAAGCTTAGCTCCACTCCTGGATATCCAAACCTAGATGGCTTACTCCAACCCTGGATGGCTTATATCCTGGATGGCTTAGATCCACACCTGGATGGCTAATATCCAACCCTGGATGGCTTAGGCTGTAATTATACATACGTTTTAGATGTCGGTTGACAAACATAACAATCTTGCATAATTACCATTACCCAAACAAATCATTATTCAATCAATATATGTAAGCTGTACTAATGATGAGTAGCAATGTATACATATTCTACAACGCCATGTATACGCTATAGTTACCCTGGTTACATAAATAATTACAGTAATGGTCAAAAATCCCGTTCACATTTGACCGGTAATAACTTGGTTCAACACTTGTCTCAGGTTAATAATCAAGAAGAACGCATCAATGGCAGCCATGCGTGCGATCTAGGCGAACATGTTTCATATCAAATGTCAATGGCTATTCCCAGTGTTGATACCTACGGTCATGGTCGTGATGTAGAATCTTGGAATCACGATCATCGTAGTGCTAAATCAGTGCCTTCATGGCAACTCTATCCAAATTATGTGCATTATTAAGTGTATGTTATACTGCCCTGTTAAGGTATTAAAGTTACAAGTAAGTTTAACATGGCATGCTTCAGTTTATGTTCATGGAATGCGACTGGTCTAATGTCCAGCTCGTATTACCTCAGTACATTACTAAATAATGAAAACATAGATATATGTGGCATATCGGAGCACTGGCTCTATGAAAAAGATTTACATTTTTTAAATAGTATCCACCATGACTTTTGTGGTATAGGTAAATCAGACTTTGACTTGTCATTGCCGGGGTGTCGAAAGGTGGGCAAAGGAGGAGTTGCTATTATTTGGCGTAAACGATATCAAAACGCTATTATACCCCTAGATTTTGACAATGATAGAATTATCGGTGTTCAGTTACAGATAGAGCAAGGTTATTTTGTTTATGTTATCCAAGTTTACACACCATGTAAAAACCACTCAATGAACACGTTTAGAGAGCATCTAGATAAACTTCGTGATGTCGTTAACATGTATTCTGAACGGGGTAGAGTAATAGTGATGTGCGATTTCAATACACATCTCCAAGGCGCTCACTATTTGAAACAAAACGATAATCAAGGAATGGAACTGACTAGATTAATGAATGATCTTAACTTATGTGCTGTGGATACCATGTCCATATGCCAAGGTGCACGATCGAGTTATGTCTCTTATGATTGTATATATCAGTCTCTTATAGATCACATACTGGTCCCTATTGAATGTATAGATATTATAAACAGATGTGAAATACTTGATGATAATTGCCTCAATGTTTCTAGGCATAGACCGATAATTATACAATTAGAAATTGAGATACGTTTTACAAAGAATGACTGTGTAAGGAGACCTACCAGGTGGCATAAGATAAGTCAATCTATGTTGGAAATATACAAAACGGAACTGACTTCTAAATTAGAACATGCAATTGAGCGCGTGAGAATGCACGATGAACATGTAAAAGATGATATTCACAAATTGTATACTGGTATTACTAATTCTATTACGGACGTATCACAAAATGTATTTCCTAGCGCTAGATTTAGATCATATCTAAAACCATATTGGAATAAAACTATTAAAGACATGCACCGGAATATGCGAGTCAAACGAAATGAATGGCTTTCGGAAGGTAGACCCAGAATGCCGGAAAATATAAGTTTTAAACAGTACAAAAACGCAAAGCGTATATTTCGTAACTATCACCGCAAGTTAACAGGGCAATATTTGCGTGATAGAGACGACGAAATAGATAAAGTAGCGTCAATTGACAGTGCCCTTTTCTGGAAGCTTGTTAATAAAAGAAAAACAAAATCATGCTCTAGTGCTGGTAGTGAATTAAAATGTTGCGATAAGATTTACAGAGATCCAAAAGATATAGTTGACCAATGGGGAAACTATTTTGCTGAACTGTATTCAGACATAGAAAAAACACATTTTAATAATGAATTTTATAATCACGTTAAATCGGTCGTTTCGGAGACTAAAAAGATCCTAGTTGATGTGGGTCAATCTAATGATATAAGCGTCGAGGACTTAAGAGGTAGTATTAAATGCCTAAAAACCGGCAAAGCATGTGGTATCGATGGTGTTTACAATGAACACATAATACACGGTGGTGCTACGTTAGAAAAAATATTACTTGATTTATTTAATCAAATGTTGAATAACACATATGTTCCTTCCTCTATGAAGCAAGGTGTGATAATCACTCTACACAAAGGTGGTCATAAGCGGAAGGATGATCCTAACAATTACCGTGCTATAACATTGTCATCGTCGATTCTAAAGTTGTATGAGCGCATTTTATTAAAACGACTACAAAGTAGTGTTACAAAGCCTATACATGGGTTACAAGGAGGATTTCAAGAGCAAATGGGTTGCGTTATGACGTCATTTTTATTTCGCGAATGTAGTTTATATTGTAAAGAAAATGGTAGTAAACTATTTAGTTGTTTTCTTGACTCTAAACAAGCCTTTGATAGACTTTGGCATGATGGCCTTTTCTACAAGCTTCGTAAGCTTAATATTCCACACAAACTATGGTTGATGATAGTTGAAATGCACGAAGGCATGTCTAGCTGTGTCTTCAATAAAGGTTTCAAGTCGGACTGGTTCCCTATAAAACAAGGTACCAGACAAGGCGGGGTGTGGTCTCCCTTTTTCTCTACCTCATCTACTTAAATGATCTTATTGAAGAGCTCTGTGATTGTAATCTCGGCTTAAAAATAGGCAACATTAAGTTATGTTGCCCTACCGTGGCTGATGATATGACTTTATTAAGTCTTTCCAATCATGGACTTAAACGTATGCTAAGCATCTGCTACGAATACTCGTGTTTATGGCGTTACGAATACAATTCTTCGAAATCAGCAGAAATGGTTCTAAATGAAACTAAATTTGCCTATAATAATACAAACAGAGCATGGATGCTCGGCAATGACAATGTCAACGAAGTTGAAAAATTTATCCATTTGGGAATAACGTGCAGTAAATACTTGAAATTAACAGATAATATAAAGTCCTGTTGCAATAAAATTAGAGGCACATATTTTAGTTTGGTAAACTCTGGTCTGTTTGACAATGGTCTGCAGCCACTAACATGTAAGAAAATTTACAATGCTGTGGTTCTTCCAAAAGCCCTATATGGCAGTGAATGTTGGTATTTTTTGAGTATGAGTGATGTTTTACCATTAGAGAGGTCACATCGACTATGCGTAAAACATATGCAAGGTTTTCATATTAGAACAAGAACAGATGTGGCTTTAAGTTTGCTTAATTGTTTACCAATTGCATCTGAGATAGACCGACGGAAAATTACCTTTCTGGGACAACTGTGTAGGTTACAAAGAGATTGTGCAGTAAAACAGATGTTTTTAATCAGGATAAGCGCATTTACAATTAACAACTGTTTGACAGGTTTTATTCCAGACATATACACTATCCTTAATAGATATGGCCATACGCATGTCCTGGACGGGTACGTTTCGAATGGTCACTTTCCTAGCAAACTGTGCTGGAAAAAGCTAGTGAATGGTAAAATATATGAAACTATAACCACTGAATTGAACAATAGGCTTGCTGAACCTGAATTTATAAGGTTTTGCTCAATTCATAGTAGCTATAGAGAATCCAATGTATGGTTATATGCTAGAAGTCACCCAACATCTCTCAAATATTGTAAGACTGTTTGTGTGATTATTGCAAATATAACGAGAATAAATGAAAACTGCAAAAGGTGTGATGTAATAACAGACAATGTTGTTGACCATTGCATATGCAATTGCCCATACGTAGCAAATGAAAGAACTAATTTGTGGTTAACAATACAAAACCAATTTGGATTACATGTAAAAGAAGCCCTTTCGGCGCTTAACAAAAGCGACGTTGTTAATGTGTTCCTTGGTGCCAACAGTAACATGATTGAAACACTTCTCTCAGATGAAATAGACCGGTTTTATGGTACGATATTTAGGTGCATACATTGGGTGTGGCTAAAATATGTAACAGTGTAAACATAAATTAATTATATAATATGTATGCTTCTGGCACAGATTTGATTTTGCTTGATTTTGCATATATAACTGCCAACATGTATATACGTTCTTGTTTTGTTTGTTTAATTATTTTGTAATTGGTTATCTGTCATTGTTGTTTGTATACTATGTGAATCTCCTATATGGAGGAAATAAAGAATATTATTGTTAAATCAATGCCCTAATACATGTAATATAAACATGATCAAATTACTCGTATATTACACTCACTGAGTTATGCATGCACGCATTAATTCTTGTCACTCATCTCATTGTTAACTAATGTTAACAATCGTGTATTACAATCACCGAGTTATACGCCAACGTTAACTAATGCACCTATTATCCACTGTTATCAAATTAATATTGTTTTACAATTAATGATCAATTACAATAATTACATCTAATAAAGTAACTTCAAAATCATATGCTAGTCTAAAGTTATGTTTGAGAAACATCAATGCTAACCGGATGTCGTAACCGCCAAACAAGATGGCGCCGCCCACTGAATACAAATGTACGATAAAAGTTTAATAAAACTACTAACCACATGTTGCCTGTGAAATTTGCCGTCCAATCTCTGTTCCAACAAAGTACTATCGATGATCCCGGCGATAGCTAGAAGACAATGGGTTTTATAGCAAACATTACGCCCAAATCATTATTTCCCCCGTTCAGTCCGTGACAAACGTGGCTAAATCTACAGTATTGAATCTACACGAGAGGCCCCTTATACAATTTTGCCGTTTAAGGAAAATATACCTATACGTTTACATGCATTAGCACAAAACTAAACTTATGACACGGCCTCTCTGGCGGCCACTTAAAATGTGCATGCTTTTACGTGTAACATGAATAGATCATGAATATTGTGAACTTGTTTCAACTCGAACAATAGATTTTGGGTGTAACCGATACAAGAGCTATATACGACCAGTACGCTCTACCCGTGACATTTTGTGACATGCACACAAAATGGTGAAACCTTGTATTATCAATTTATTAGTTGAGTGAACGGTTGTTTCCTTTAAATATTATGTTATTATACGGCCTTAGGAGAAACATCGACGATAGCAGCTGGGGGCAAAGGCGTCAACGTTACGAGTTTGCGTTTAATTTTGTTTCTAAGGAACTGCTTTCACACAATTGGTGGGCGGTCTATACACTTCATCTATTATGTATTGCTCGTTAACACAGCAGGTCTATGATACACTTCATTTATTATGTATTGCTTGTTAACACATCAGGTCTATTATACACTTCATTTATTATTTATTGCTCGTTAACATAGCAGGTCTATTATACACTTCATTTATTGTTTATTGCTTGTTAACACATCATGTCTATTATACGCTTCATTTATTGTTTATCGCTTGTTAACACACCAGGTCTATTATACACTTCATTTATTGTTTATCGCTTGTTAACACAGCCGGTCTATTATACACTTAATTTATAGTTTATTGCTATTTAACACACCAGGTCTAATATACACTTCATATTATTGTTTGCTTGTTAGCACACCAGGTCTATTATACACTTCATTTATATGTTATTGCTTGTTAACACAGCCGCTTTGTTATATACGTTATTTTTATTTATTGCTTGTTAACACAGCAGATCTATTATACACTTCGTTTATTATGTAATGCTTTTTAACACAGCAGGTATATTATATACTTCATTTATTATTTATTGTCTGTTAACACAGCAGGTCTTTTATACACTTCATTTATTCTGTATTGCTTGTTAACACAGGAAATCTGTTATACACTTCATTTATTATTTATTGCTTGTTACCACAGCAATTCTATTATACACTTCATTTATTATTTATTGTCTGTTAACACAGCATGTTTATTATACACTCCATTTATTGTTTATTGCCTGTTAACACACTAGGTCTAATATACACGTCGTTCATTATTTATTGCTTGTTAACACAGCAGGTATATTGCACACTTCATTTATTGTTTATTGCTTGTTAACACACTATGTCTAATATACACTTCATTTATTATGTATTGCTTGTTAACACTGTAGGTCTATTATACACTTCATTTATAGTTTATTGCTTGTTAACACACCAGGTCTAATATACACTTCATTTATTAATGTTTGCTTGTTAACACACCAGGTCTATTATACACTTCATTTATATGTTATTGCTTGTTAACACAGCAGGTCTCATATACACTTCATTTATTATGTATTGCTTGTTAACACAGCCGGTCAATTATTTATTGCTTGATAACACAACAGGTATATTATACACTTCATTTATTATGAATTGCTTGTTAAGTTGTTAACACAGTAACCCAATATAGGTGGCTTTGAAGTAGAATACCACTTAAGCCGGTGCTAGGGGGCGTGAGAGGTGTTGCTTCTTTCATTACTTCTCATGAACAGACTCAATAAAACCGAGTTTGCTGCTTTATTCTCTTAATTGTGTTTTTTGCTCCTAAAGGATCACCTTTATCAGTATTTATTCATGTATTGTGTATTGCTTGTTAACACAGGAGATCTGTTATAGACTTCATTTATTATTTATTGCTTATTAACACAACGTGGTTTATTATACACTGCATTTATTATGTATTGTCTGTTAACACATCACATCTGTTATACACTTCATTTATTGTGTATTGCTTGTTAACACACCAGGTCTAATATACACTTCATTTATTATTTATTGCTTTTTATCTCAGCAGGTCTATCATACACTTCATTTATTATTTTTTGCTTGTTAACATAGCAGGTCTATCATACATTTAATTATTATTCATTGCTTGTTAACACAGCAGGTCTATTATACAATGCATTTATTATCTATTGCCAGTTAACACAGTAGGTCTATTATACACTGCATTTATTATGCATTGCTTGTTAACTCAGCAGGTGTAGTATACGCTACATTTATTGTTTATTGCTTGTTTATACAGACAGACAGTTTACCACGTTATGAGAATAGGATGTTTTGGTGTATAATAATGCACACAAAACCGACGGGTTTTATAATTTAGCGCATGTTTCCGGAAACATAAACTCCCTCCCACACACGCACGCACACACATAAGTAATCTTAAATGTAAACAGAAATGTTAAATTGTCAAATCGGAACTCATCAACTTTTATTTTTCTTCCCTTTAATCATAGTTTTCAGTTTCACGAACTACTCCTTTAACATGAATTACAGATATTTAGTTAACTTCTTATATATTATACATGTTTCTCAAAACGAAGTCTTTAGCTGTAATGAAGCATTAAAGGAGCACATGGCAATGTTAATTTTATCCTGTAATGAAGCATTAAAGGAGCACACGGCAATCTTGATGTGTTTATTTTACCCTGTAATGAAGCATTAAAGGAGCACACGGCAATCTTGGTGTGTTTATTTTACCCTGTAATAAAGCATTAAAGGAGCACATGGCAATCTTAGTATGTTTATTTTACCCTGTAATGAAGCATTTTAGAAGCACACGGCAATCTTGGTGTGTTTATTTTACCCTGTAATGAAGCATTAAAGGAGCAAACGAAAATATTGGTGTGTTTATTTTACCCTGTTATGAAGCATTAAAGGAGCACACGGCAATATTGATGTGTTTATTTTACCCTGCAATGAAGCATTAAAGGAGCACACGGCAATCTTGATGTGTTTGTAATAAAGCATTAAAGGAGCACACGGCAATCTTGATGTGTTTATTTTCGCCTTTAATGAAGCATTAAAGGAGCACATGTCAATCTTGTTGTTATTATCTTACCCTGCAATGAAGCATTAAAGGAGCACACGGCAATCTTTGTGTTATTATCTTACCCTGCAATGAAGCATTAAAGGAGCACACGGCAAGCATTAAAGGAGCACACGGCAATCTTTGTGTGTTTATTTTACCCTGCAATGAAGCACTAAAGGAGCAAACGGCAATATTGGTGTGTTTATTTTACCCTGCAATGAAGCATTAAAGGAGCACATGGCAATCTTGGTATGTTTATTTTACCCTGTAATGAAGCATTAAAGGAGCACACGGCAATCTTGGTGTGTTTATTTTACCCTGTAATGAAGCATTAAAGGAGCACATGGCAATCGTTTTATTTTCCCTGTAATGAAGAATTAAGGAGCAAACGACAATCTTGGTGTGTTTATTTTACCCTGTTATGAATGAAGCATTAAAGGAGTACACGGCAATCTTGGTGTTATTATTTTAACCTGCAATGAAGCATTAAAGGAGCACACGGCAAGCATTAAAGGAGCACACGGCAATCTTGATGTGTTTATTTTACCCTGCAATGAAACATTAAAGAGGTACACGGCAATCTTGATGTGTTTATTTTACCCTGCAATGAAACATTAAAGCAGCACACGGCAATCTTGATGTGTTTATTTTACCCTGTAATGAAGCATTAAAGCAGCACAAGGCAATCTTGATGTGTTTTTTTTACCCTCTTATGAAGCATTAAAGGAGCACACGGCAATCTTGATGTGTTTATTTTACCCTGCAATGAAGCATTACAGGAGCACATGGCAATATTGATGTGTTTATTTTACCCTGTTATGAAGCATTAAAGGAGCACACGGCAATATTGATGTGTTTATTTTACCCTGCAATGAAGAATTAAAGGAGCACACGGCATTCTTGATGTGTTTATTTTACACTGTTATGAAGCATTAAAGGAACACAAGGCAATCTTGATGTGTTTATTTTACCCTGTTATGAAGCATTAAAAGAGCACACGACAATCTGGATGTGTTTGTAATAAAGCATTAAATGAGCACACGGCAATCTTGATGTATTTATTTTCGCCTTTAATGAAACATTAAAGGAGCACATGGCAATATTGATGTGTTTATTTTACCCTGCAATGAAACATTAAAGCAGCACACGGCAATCTTGATGTGTTTATGTTACCCTGTAATGAAGCATTCAAGGAGTACACGACAATCTTAATGTGTTTGTAATGAATTATAAAAGGAGCACACGGCAATCTTGATGTGTTTGTAATGAAGCATTAAAGGAGCACACGGCAATCTTGATGTGTTTATTTTCGCCTTTAATGAAGCATTAAAGGAGCACATGGCAATATTGATGTGTTTATTTTACTCTGTTATGAAGCATTAAAGAAGCACACGAAATCTGGATGTGTTTGTAATAAAGCATTAAAGGAGCACACGGCAATCTTGATGTGTTTATTTTCGCCTTTAATGAGCACATGGCCATATTGATGTGTTTATTTTACCCTGCAATGAAACATTAAAGCAGCACACGACAATCTTGATGTTCCTAGTGTGTTTATTTTACCCTGTAATGACGCATTAAAGGAGAACACGGAAATCTTGCTGTGTTTATTTTACCATGTAAAGGTTCACACGGCAATCGTGATGTGTTTATTTTACCCTGTTTTGAAGAATTAAAGGAGCACACGGCACTCTTGATGTGTTTATTTTACCCTGTTATGAAGCATTAAAGGCGCACACGGCAATCTTAGTGTGTTTATTTTACCCTGTAATGAAGCATTAAAGGAGCACACGGCAATCTTGGCGTGTTTATTTTACCCTGTAATGAAGCATTAAAGGAGCACACAGCAATCTTGGTGTGTTTATTTTACCTTGTAATGAAGCATTAAAGAGGCACACGGCAATCTTGATGTTCCTAGTGTGTTTATTGTATCCTGTAATGACGCATTAAAGGAGCACACGGAAATCTTGCTGTGTTTATTTTACCATGTAAAGGTGCACACGGCAATCTTGGTGTGTTTACTTTACCCTGTTATGAAGCATTAAAGGGGCACACGGCACTCTTGAGGTGTTTATTTTACCCTGTTATGAAGCATTAAAGGCGCACACGGAAATCTTGGTTTGTTTATTTTACCCTGTAATGAAGCATTAAAGGAGCACACGGCAATCTTGGTGTGTTTATTTTACCCTGTAATGAAGCATTAAAGAGTCACACGGCAATCCTGATGTGTTTATTTTCGCCTTTAATGAAGCATTAAAGGAGCACATATCAATATTGATGTGTTTATTTTACCCTGCAATGAAACATTAAAGCAGCACACGGCAATCTTGATGTGTTTATTTTACCCTGTAATGAAGCATTAAAGAGTCACACGGCAATCCTGATGTATTTATTTTCGCCTTTAATGAAACATTAAAGGAGCACATGGCAATATTGATGTGTTTATTTTACCCTGCAATGAAACATTAAAGCAGCACACGGCAATCTTGATGTGTTTATGTTACGCTGTAATGAAGCATTCAAGGAGTACACGACAATCTTAATGTGTTTGTAATGAAGTATTAAAGAAGCACACGGCAATCTTGATGTGTTTGTAATGAAGCATTAAAGGAGCACACGGCAATCTTGATGTGTTTATTTTCGCCTTTAATGAAGCATTAAAGGAGCACATGGCAATATTGATGTGTTTATTTTACCCTGTTATGAAGCATTAAAGAAGCACACGACAATCTGGATGTGTTTGTAATAAAGCATTAAAGGAGCACACGGCAATCTTGATGTGTTTATTTTCGCCTTTAATGAGCACATGGCCATATTGATGTGTTTATTTTACCCTGCAATGAAACATTAAAGCAGCACACGATAATCTTGATGTTCCTAGTGTGTTTATTTTACCCTGTAATGACGCATTAAAGGAGCACACGGAAATCTTGCTGTGTTTATTTTACCATGTAAAGGTGCACACGGCAATCGTGATGTGTTTATTTTACCCTGTTATGAAGCATTAAAGGAGCACACGGCACTCTTGATGTGTTTTTTTTACCCTGTTATGAAGCATTAAAGGCGCACACGGCAATCTTAGTGTGTTTATTTTACCCTGTAATGAAGCATTAAAGGAGCACACGGCAATCTTGGCGTGTCTATTTTACCCTGTAATGAAGCATTAAAGGAGCACACGGCAATCTTGGTGTGTTTATTTTACCCTGTAATGAAGCATTAAAGAGGCACACGGCAATCTTGATGTGTTTATTTTCGCCTTTAATGAAGCATTAAAGGAGCACATAGCAATATTGATGTGTTTATTTTACCCTGCAATGAAACATTAAAGCAGCACACGGCAATCTTGATGTTCCTAGCGTGTGTATTTTACCCTGTAATGACGCATTAATGGAGCACACGGCAATATTGATGTGTTTACTTTAAATTGTAATGAAGCATTAAAGAGGCGCACGGCAATCTTGGAGTGTTTATTTTACCCTGTAATGAAGCATTAAAGGTGCACACGGCAATCTTGTTTTTTATTTTACCCTGTAATGAAGCATTAAAGGAGCGCACGGCAATCTTGATGTGTTTAATACTATAAAAATGTGTTGGCTTTCTGTTTCCCTACCTACAAAAGGCCCAATAAAAAGGGCTATACCCAAACTTTTTATAACAATGTTTTAACTTTTTTTTTTTGTTGCTATCTTCAGTATATATTTTTTTTAATTTCTTAAGGTGTTTACTGTCCTTGGCAAAAAAAAAATCACCTACCTGCCTACCTACCCATTTACGAAATCCTGAGTCGGGAAACAGCAAACTTTTTTTTAAGGATGGCCTCGCGATATCCCGCTTTTTTCCCTACATAACCTGCGTATGCGCAATCATTAATAATTATAATTAGAATAGTCCAGGGCAAACTGTTTTTACATTTGTTACTAATTATTGATTATTGCCCCACTTATTTAAAAACAAAACAAAAAAATAAATGAATCAAACCTGATAAAATAACGGAAACAAATCTCAAATTTGTATTTAATTATATGAACTGATGAAGGAGTTTTAAAGTCAAAATGTTACAGGATTAATCGAGGTGCTAATTTTAATGCATGATATAAATCTCAAGAGTGCCACGTGTCCCTTTAACGTTTATTTCCAGGCACTGTGTTCATGTTATCTTAAATATATTGCTTGCTACTGACTTTGATTCCATCAGGGCTTTATATGAAATCAAACGTATAATGTACATACAGGCCCGTAGCTACGCTACCAAGGCAGTTGCCTCGGTACACTTTTGAAAAAGTACCAAACATTGATTAAACAGTTTAATGTTATAGCTAATCAATAAATTAAATACCCTTGATTATAATTGTCTAATAAAGAACTGAAAGTCTTGCCCGTGGAATGCACTTACATCAGGAAATCTCATTTAGTCAACATTTGTTTCCTGTGGGCATGTCCTTAGACCCCGAGAAAGGGATTTGCATCGATTTAATTTCAGGGCTGGCTACGGGCCTAAACGGTAAGCATTGTGTATGTGTTGATAACATAGACACATTTCTTTAAAAGGAAAATAAACCAGCAATGATGGAATGTTGATTTAGACCAACGAGTTTGGATGTCAATTGCAAATTAATTATGCGGTATATTGGTGAGGTGGTGATGTGGTGGTGGAGGTCATCATATATTATTAGTGTGCAGGAGCGTAGCTGGCCGCTATTAAGTTTAGGCCCAATCAATTGAACATCATAGCCGCAAAGTTGCTGGTGGGCTATGGCAGCCTGTTCGCCCCATCGCCCATTATGTTTTAAAATTAAATGTAAGATGGTGCCTTCTTTCGAGTTTAGGGAGACATTTTTTAAAATAACAAAAAATTAAAAAAAAATTGATGGATTTCAAGATTGCATTGGCGAAACGTTATAATTCTGAACGTTATTACAAAAGGTCTACATTTCGATTTTACAACAACACCGTATCACCCAATTTACCACCTTCATTTTTTTAAAATTATATATACGAGGGACGTTCAATAATAATTGGACATTTTTAATAGTTATTACACTTTTATAAATCAAGTAAATTAAATTATATAGCAATAAAGGTTTGCGCTTTCACTTTCATATCAGTGTATATTATAAAACTATTTAAAAAATATTTCAAGAAACACGAGTTTTTACAACCCCACTGTACGTCATTTGTGTGCTATGGCGTCGCCGTGAAAACCAATAACAACATCACATTATAAATGATGAAAAATGCTAGAAATAACAGACGTAATTGTTATTTAATTAGATTATTGTATTATTCATCGTTTGCATTAAATAAATATAGTACAGCATTGTTGAATAATCATGTTTTGTAAGTATATGACAGCTTCGGAAAGAGATCATATGAATTTGATCGAGATTAGTACAAATATTCAAAATATTTAGAAAACAAATATCATAGTCATTCCAAAAGACATGTTTATTGAACATATATCAGTATTCTTAATTTATTAACATATATAATTTGAAGTCGCCAATTTCAACTTAAACGCGAGGAAGTGTCTGTCTACTTATTTATATTTATTCTAGTTCTCCATGTTCAATATTCACAACATTTCATGATGCAATTTTGGAATACCATTGACAATGCTACTTTAGTTTTGTGTATTTTTGCCTCCGATTTTCCGTTTATTTAGCCATTTCCGAAATGCAGTTATAAACTACAGACGTTGCATTTTGGATATTTCATACGTGTGAAATATAGAGTTTTATTTTTTCACTGCCGGAACTCCTTTTTTTTTCAAAAACATTTTTTTCTGAAAGTTGCTATAAATTTATATCATTGGATTGGAAATAACTTAACTAAAAACATGAGTCGTAGGTTATTGAAATCAGTTAAGTAGTTTAGAAGTTACGGGGAATTAAAAACAGCAATTTCATCATACTAAGCCAATGACGTCAACTATCGAAGTGATCCAGCTTCAATATTTTCACTCATGCTTCGCATTCGTGAAAATATAAAGTTTTCACACTTCTCGATGAAATAAAATCTGTTATTCACCACAAATCAACAAATATCCTCTATATATCTGGACGAAGGTATATAGGATCTTGAGGCTGAGCCACGTCTGCCATAATAATGTTACAAAAGAGCTTGAGATATCCTCAAAAGTGAAATTTAAGAACGCCAACTGCCAAGAACAAACAAAGAGCGCACTTTGAAAGTACAGGTTGCATTCGCCAGATCTGTGTTTAAATATAATTATACTCTCCTTTGCATCGGTTATAAATCACTGTGTAATATTCTAATATTTGTATTTGAAACGTAAGTGGTAAATACGTCCGCTGACTAGAGAGCGTAATTTAATAATTAAAATCTATATATCGGTATCTATACAATTAAAATACATTATTTATTACACTGCTTACAGAGTAAATAAGTTCCTAACATTTTCAATTCGAATTCAGTCAAAATAATAAATTATGTTCTTATGAATGTAATAACAATAACAATAATAATAGCAATAACAATAACAATAACAATAACAATAACAATAACAACAATAATAATAATAATAATAATAATAATAATAATAATAATAATAATAATAATAATGAGCTCAATGTTTCTAGTCTAGGATTTTATTAGATTCATATTCTAATGAACATTCTTGTCAAAAGATCGTCAATTAGAAAAATGCAATGCATTTAATTTTCTCATAACTGGTTAGGAAAGAACAAAATTAGTAAAAATAAGACTAGCATTCATTCCGTTTTCTTTGGAAAACCTTCATACCAATATACAATTACGAAAAGACTGTTATACTTTAAATTGATGTTGTGTACATTATGGAGGAGGTTTATATATATTTATAAATAAATAATTCACACGAAAGTATAATGTTCATCTATATTTGTGTTTAAATGGATTTGAGGCGATCTGGAAGTATCATGGGTGTCAATGCAAATCAAATAAAACCATCAGACAGTTTCGTAATTAATGTGCATAAGAATTAAACTAGGCCTCCTGATCCGTCCAATTTATTTATTGTTAATGAACTAGTTTAATCTGAAAAACTAAACACGTTTCGTTGTATAAATCGTTAACAAAAATTCAAATGATGATTTATGCGGCTGTGAACTTTTGTTTTGTGACCGAAGTACGTTTTATTTGAATTATATGAACAACTTTAAACGATATAAGCCCTCTTTGAATTAATATTTATGATTTTGCAACAAAAACAAAATAAGTCGTCGAGTTGTCCAGACCAAACATCAGCAATAATATATGCGGCTAAATTTAAAACATATAATTATGCACATTTCATATACAACTGAAGCACATTAATGGTGTTTTCATTTGTATTTAGATTGACACCAATATCTTTCTTCCAGATCGTCTCCAGTCCCTTTAAATACTATCATGTGAATATGTATGGTATCATATGTTTATTTGTTTATAACACGCGTTGTGAAATAACACGCAAATAGAGAAATTAAAATGTACTAATGTTTTACGTTACAAAAGAGTTGTATAAAAGGCAGTTATATGTGATGTCTGATTTTACATAAGAGGGACACACGGCAAACTTGAATTCTCTACATAACCTGCAGTTATATGTGTTGTCTGATCTTACATTAAAGGCACACACGGTAACCTTGATTTCTCTACATAACCTGTATTTATATGTGATGTCTGATCTTACATTAAAGGCACACACGGTAACCTTGATTTCTCTACATAACCTGCAGTTATATGTGGTGTCTGATTTTACATTAGAGGGACACACGGCAAACTTGAATTCTCTACATAACCTGCAGTTATATGTGTTGTCTGATCTTACATTAAAGGCACACACGGTAACCTTGATTTCTCTACATAACCTGTATTTATATGTGATGTCTGATCTTACATTAAAGGCACACACGGTAACCTTGATATCTCTACATAACCTGCAGTTACATGTGGTGTCTGATCTTAGATTCAAGGGACACACGGCTACCTTGATTTTCTCTACATAACCTGCAGTTATATGTGATGTCTGAGTTTACATTAAAAGCACACACGGCAACCTTGATTTCTCTGCATAACCTGCAGTTACATGTGATGTCTGATCTTACATTAAAGGCACACACGGCAACCTTGATTTCTCTACGTAACCTGCAGTTATATGTGATGTCTGATCTTACATTGAAGGCACACACGGTAACCTTGATTTCTCTACATAACCTGCCGTTATATGTGATGTCTGATCTTACATTAAAGGCACACACGGCAACCTAGATTTCTTTACATAACCTGCAGTTATATGTGATGTCTGATTTTACATTAAAGGCACACACGGCAACCTTGATTTCTCTACGTAACCTGCAGTTATATGTGATGTCTGATCTTACATTAAAGGCACACACGGCAACCTTGATTTCTTTACATAACCTGCAGTTATATGTGATGTCTGATCTTACATTAAAGGCACACACGGCAACCTTGATTTCTCTACATAACTTGTAGTTATATGTGATGTCTGATCTTACATTAAAGGGACACACGGCAACCTTGATTTTCTCTACATAACCTGCAATTTAATTATTAATAATGATTATAAGAATAGTATACAGCAAATTGTTTTTCCATATTAGACTGTTGATAATATTTCACCAATAATATATTTAAATCTTGATGTAATAAGAACAATGAAATGAATCTCAAACAATATCTAATTATATGCAAGTAGGTTAAAAATCAAAATGATACGGAATACATTTCTTAAATCTTTGAAAGAATAAGAAGAATAAAAGAATAAAAGAAATATCAAAACTATTTAATCATATGCAAGTAGATTAAAAGTCAAAATGATACTGAATAAATTGTTGGATACGCTAACTCCAATGCTTGATAACCATTTCAAGAATGCCGTGTATCTCTTTCAGCAGCTCGAAAACATGAACTATTTTGTCCTCTACCATAGTTCATAAGTCTGACAATTTGGCCATTGTTGGTTATATATTATAATCAGTCCATTTTTTTCTCTGGTATTATATAAAGAATATCCGGTCTGTCTTTCCATACAATCAAATATCAATAGGAACATCAATAGAAACATATTGTCTCAGTACAATCCCGTTTATAAGAACGAATGTATGAATGAACGAACGAACGAACGAACGAACGAACGAACGGACGAAGAACGAGCCAGCCAGCCAGCCAGTCAGTACTTTACCGCTAACAAGAACGAACGAACGAACCAGCGAGCCAGCCCGCTAGCCCCAGGCAGGCAGCCAACCAAGCAACCAACAAACAAACAAACAGTGAATGAATGAACGAACGAACGAACGAGCGAGCGAACGAACGAACGAACGAACGAACGAACGAACGAACGAACGAACCTACCAACCAACCAACCAACCAACCAATATATCAATCAATCAATCAATCAATCAATCAATCAATCAATCAATTTAGTTATACCGACTGCGTGCTTCGCATGTGACCTATGGTTCGTGTGTTCAATACCCAAATAATATTAAATCTTTAATTAATTAATTAATGTTTTCTTCATTTCTTTATTTATATTATAGTTTTGTTTGTTTATTAATGTATTAGTTAATTTTACTAACTAAATAAAATACAATGTATACAAATAAAAATATAAATAAATAAACATTATTAATCAACTTACAAATTAGTAAATAAATAAATCAATATTTTTGTATGTTTTCTTCATTTCTTTATTTATTTTTTTATTTGTTTATTAAATAATTAGTTAATTAACTCAATAAAACAAATAAGTAAACAAAAGCAATATAAATAAAGAAACATTATTAATAAATTAATAAATAAATAAATTAAATTTAATTAATAATTAATTAACTATTTATATAGTTACGCTGACTGCGTGTTTCACATGTGACTGATGGTTCATGTGTTCAATACCCAAATAACTAAATCTGTATTTACTTACTTACTCACTTAATTAATAAACAAATAAATAAATTATTAATTAATTAATTATCTTTTTCTTAATTGTTTATTTAATTAACTAATTCATTTTTATTTAATTCATTAGTTATGCCGACTGTGTGGTTCATATGTGACTGATGGTTTGTGGGTTTAATACACAATTTACAAAATTAAATTAATTAATTTTAATTATTTTTTAATTAATTAATTTTAAAAATCTGTTAATAAATAAATAAACAAATAACATCAAGAGATTTAATAATGTAACAAGAAGAAGAAGAAGAAAAAGAAGAAGAAGAAGAAGAAGAAGAAGAAGAAGAAGAAGAAGAAGAAGAAGAAGAAGAAGAAGAAGAAGAAGAAGAAGAAGAAGAAGAAGAAGAAGAAGAAGAAGAAGAAGAAGAAGAAGAAGATGCTATACATTTGGAATTATTTTGACGTATTTTTGTATTGTTCCACTGAATTTACAATAAAGCGTTTGTGTGATTGGCTAACCTTTTAATATCATATATTATTAATTAACTACTTAATATCTGCCATGGTTTGCAGGAAACTGCACGCATCATATGGTAAAAACAAGGCCAATATGGAGAGAAACTCGGCCTGTATGAAAAAAACTCGGCCAATATGAAATTCAAGCAATCTGATTGGATAAACCAACACGCCCTATACGACCAAGGCTTTGTTTTCTTTAAGGACGCCATTTTGAAGGAAAAAACACAACGTCGCAGCTTTTCGATGATAAACTAGTTCGCCTATATAATGTAGACAATCAAAAAAATTAAGGTTTGATTATTTGTAAATTCGGTTACATCGATTTCGCTGAAATATAGCTATTATCAAGTTCGTGTGTGATTTTCGCATGCGCCATCGAGCGGTAACAGTGGAAGATTTATTTGAATCAGATACTTGTTATTAAATGTTATATTGAACATATTTCTTTTTTTCTTACCTGTAAATGATATTTAAAACAAAAGAATAAGGAGAGATATTAAGTAGTTAATTAATAAAAATGTCATTAATTAAGTGTTTTCATATTGGCCCAGTTATTGGCCCAATAACTCGGCCAATATGAAAACACTTAATTAATAACATCATATTATAGCAGCTCTAAATATCGAGCTAGATAAATCGCTAATGAATGGCAATACGGAAGAACGAGTTTTACTTTTGTCTATTAGATAAATCATAAATCATCTTTGTGAAACTGTATCCATTATGCAGGCGTGCTTGTGTTATAGTAAACGTACCGGTATCATCCATATTCCCGTGTGTCCCTTTAAAACCCATACTATACCGGCTACTTATGTCAACGTTATGTACAAAAATAACTCGTTTCTATAACAATATGATGACCATACACCTGAATACAGGCTACATTTTGTCGACTCTATTGTACGAACAAAACCCGATTCTATGGCGTTTCTGTTCAAGAAAGGAAACACAATATTTCAGGTAAAGTTCTTACACGCGCTGGTTTATTCGAATGGTGTTTTACTTCATGTTAGCACATGTAAGGCCATATCTGACGGTCGATTTTGTTGTTTGTGGAATAGAGGCAAACCACCACATTTTACCTCGGTAGAACCTGTACAGTATACCTCCCGCTATCCAACACTTTCTCACTTAGGAAGTCGAGCTCTCAGTGGGATTCGAACCCGGAGCGGTGAGAGGCGAGATAGTGTTTGATATCGCGACCACGACTAGGCTTATAAGAATACACAATTTTAAGGCTTATCACGTTATTTAAAATTGTCATCGACTATACAATTACACGGAATAGAAACACATATCAACCAAAAAGGCACACTTACCTATTGATAAACCCTTTGTCAATAATAATAGAATATTGAACTATCTTAAGACACAAATACGTGTTGATAAATCCTTACTCAACAAAACACTAGCAAACCGTCGTTAATGAGGAATAGAATACTGAAAATGTTCTCTTCTTAAAACAAAATTCACACTTATCTGTTAATAAATCCTGTTAAATAGGATTACAGTGTTGGATATATATTATATTTAGTAATCAATCATAACGTGGAAGATATACGCAAACATGTTTATTGACTGCGCGGATTCGTAATGTTTACGTCGTCTTATATCCGTCTAATGAATATGCAAATTTGAATAAGAACGAGGTTGTTCATTATTTCATTCATGAATACGGTAGGTTAACTTGATCAGTTAGAAAAACCCAGTCTGTTATAGCGTATATATAATATGGTAACTCCGCCCATCGCGAGTGACAATTGTCACCATCTTAATAATTAATGTGTTTTCCTTGTACATATCGGGTCCAACATTTGCATCTAGATTTTCATAGACAGACATGGGAATACACTTGGACAACAGTTTCTATAAAACTACAAGGCAGCTCTCATATATTCAATGAACCATTATATTATGGTCCTCTACCAAGTGTGTTTAATTTGTGAATTAGGGGCCAAATTATATGGGGCGCCGTTTTACTATTTATTTAGTATTTTGTGATCTCAAGAATTCATTTCTTGATATCAAAAAATCGAATTATTGATATCAAGAATTATGTTTTGATATCAAGAATTATTTTTTGATTTCAAGAAATGAATTTTGGATATCAAGAATGTATTTCTTGATATCAAACATTACATTTTTTGATATCAAGAACTATACTGATTTTTTAATATCAAGAATTATATTTTTTGATATCAAGAAATGCATTTTGTGATATCAGAAAATATTTTTTTTATATAAAAATCCAATTCTTGATATCAAGAATTCGATAAGAATTCGATTTTTTGATATAAAGAAATCAGTTGATTTTTTGATATCAATAAATCGATATTTTGATAAAAAAAAATGTATTTCTTGATATCAAAAAACCAGTCGATTTCTTGATATCATAAATTCGAATTCTTCATATCAGGAAATGAAAAGAAATACCGTGATTGCAATGATGTCTCCCCATCGTGAACGCTCGGCCAATCCCGTCAGGCATTGTACGAGATGTTGAGAATGTGATGTCTCCTTGTAGTGTCAAAATGGCCGACAGAAGAGGTGAATTAGAGAAAACATTTTAAAACAGATGAAACGGGCAATTGTAAATGCAAACAGGGGTTTAGAAAGTTCCGACACTGACTGTAACCGAGTGCTTGTTGAGTTGTGACAAGCTCAAAGTAGTGGCACGCTTATTCACTTGAGTCCCGATTCTATCGTTTTAATTTTATTTATTGATATCAAAAATTAGACTTTTTTTATATTAATAATTCGATTTTTTTTTTATATCTAGAAATACATTTTGTGATATCAGAAAATCATTTCTTGATATCGAAAATCGAATTCTTGATATCTAGAAATGCATTTTTTGATATCAGTTGATATTCTGATATCAATAAATAGATTTTGTGATATCAATAAATCGATTTTTTGATATAAAGAAATGAATTCTTGATATCACAAAATACTGAATAAAAAGTAAAACGGCGCCCCATAAAAAATTAAACCCTATCACGGGTGTCACAAGTTTAAATAGAGTTTAAGTTCTGTCAAGTCATTGAATACCTTCTTTGTGGCTTTCTAGGCTATTGTTTCTTGCATTTATATATACACGAGCATCTTTGTGTTTAGTTGTTTCTACTTAGTATTGTCTTATTGAATATTCTGCTTGTTGTTAAAGAATAGTTCATGAATAGTTCATGCGGTAGATTTCTTATTTACACTGTCCGTTTTACTGGATGACAGTAGGGCAGAGTGAGGTTTAGTGCACCATAGAACCTGTTAAACCCCAGCGGCCTTTATGCACTGACCGTTCCAAGCGGTAGCCCTATTGCCCTTGCTTGAATTTCATCATATAAAGGTACTGCTAGGCTGGTCGGGTTATACCGAAACGCAAAAGAACACAACTCGGAATTTCCGCTATATATTGTATGTACAATATGCTGCTGTTAATCGAATGGTACATGGCGACGTAAGACCTTTACTTTCGGAAAGAAATACTAAACCAACACATAATACAGCAAATAGTATTCAAGTAGTATTCCTTCAAAGTTTCATTACTGACAGAGTACGCGTTTGGCTCAAGCATGTGAGCAAACTTAGGATGCACAATTTTGCAAACTATTTACGTTAAATATAGTACTGAACTGGCTCAGTTTTTCAAAGAGGAACTTCAACATTTATGGATTTCTTGTTACAAGGTGTAGTGTGATTAAAACGTCTACAACATCACAGTTGTGTCCTTTCTCTAATTAACTGCAACGTTGTTTTTTTACAAAAAATCTTGGGATTGCTTTGGAATATTATGTGGAATTAAGTGTGCAGTATGTACAATTTATAGCGGAAATTCCCGAGTTGCGTTTCTTTTACGTTTTAGTATAGGGTATGCTGTGTCTGCGTTGTGGTATACACTGAGTTCACCGCAACAAGCAGAAGCGCCGCGATATGATAACCTGCCTGCCTGCCTGCCTGCCTGCCTGACTGCCTGCCTGCCTGCCTTATTTCTAAATGTCTAAAGCATTTATAAAAAACATCCTATGTTCAAACAAACGAGGGTCATTCAAATATTACGTGGACATTTGTTATAGTAAATACACTTTTATAAAACAAGTAAATTAAATTATATGGCAATAAAGGCCTACATTTTCACTTTCATATCAGTAAATACAAGCAAGGTTTTACGCAAGCGTAAAATAGCTGCCGACATATAATTACCTTGTAATACGACGTGCTAGAAGTACATATCACCACAGAAATGCAATTGTTCACGTGTGCGTTAAAGTGTACATTAGAACACATATAAACTGTTCACTGTTACCATGTGTAATTATAACATTGCGTTATCAAAGTGAAAAATGTAAAGGAATAATATAAACCAATGAAAATTAAAAAACAAAAAGGAAAAAAAAAGGGAAATCAGCAGGCTTGAACCCTACCTTCCTGGGCACTAACACGGCGCCAAGACATACTGAACCTATTGAAAATTCTGAATGTTTCGTCGCTAATCACCAGATAGCATAATAGACAGTTTGCGTATTGCTGAAGTAAAGTGCCCTTTTACAGCTAAGGATAAAACAATCGGTGTTGAAACCGTATCGTATTTGAAAGAGAACGCAAATTCGGAGCTCGTTTTAGATGAAGCAAACGACTACTATTTCCAGATTCAGGGCCAGCTTCTTTGCACAGGTGCATAAGAATGTGCGCTAGTTGTTTACACGATCACTGACATGGTGCACATTAAAATACCACACAATGACGAATTCATAAGGAAAATGGTGGACAGCTTACGTCTATTTTGTTATCTCTATTTCAAACCAGCTCTGTTGGAGAAGACGTACATTGACTAAGACAAACATTTAGATTTCAGTAAGTATATATATCTTTTATTCAGCAAAATTCCGAAAGGTCATAAGACCCATGAGGATGCAAGACATATATACTAGGTTGACAGCAGGTACATGCAATAGTTATGTGTACTTATGCAAAAGTACTATTGTTTCAACATCAACACGATATATAATTATAAAGCTATTGAAAGTAACAATTCAAGAAATATTTTCAATCATATAGGTTATTTTTACCACCCCACCAATGCATTTTAAACAGTTTTTAATTGCATACTATAAGTGGAGATGACGGTCATTTAAATATAATCACATACATATTTGTATTAAACTTTTCAACTATAATTTCATGGCTCCGGTTATATTTATCCCGGACTCAGAAAGCTGCTTTGGGTGTTGGACTGTGTATCAACGTCATTTTACTTTTCATAAAACAACTGTATTCTAGTAAGAATATCGGGACGCGGTCAAATTGGTATATACAGGCATTTTATGGGTCGTTTACTACTTGAATTAGGTATCAATTTCAGGGATACTGTTCAGGTCTCACACCACAATTAATTTCCCATAGGGTTACTGTACAGCTGTTTCCAACACAATCATGACCTTCATCGTGCCCCTGCAGACCTTGTTGTTAGTTTAATATCTTCAGGACTCCTAAGATCTGTAATATAAAACAATGAAATACAAACATTAGCCAGGTTGTTTTTTTTCCACGCTCACATATATGCGACCTCTATGAAAAATACCAAATTCATACACTATCTAGCTGACTTTGTGGTGCTTCGGTCAAATGCTTATGAATTTTGAATGCAAATTCATATCAACGTGGGATTTTCTGTATCATCAGTCCTTTACACTGCAGATGTATGCTGAAGCAAAGAAAAACCTCTTTGTCAAATTAAAAATTGCCTAAAATGGAGAAAAAATTAGAATTATTTTCTGTTTTCCTTTTGTCTCTCGGTCCGTGAGATTTCAGGGGAGATAATAGAGGTGTGAGACCTCTATACATCTTTCTCGGCATACGAATACAGCTGCTTCAAAATCGTTATCGTCACTGATTATAATTTATTGATTAATGTTAAACTTTATTAAAGGGACACACGCCAATCTTGATTGTTTAAAAGGTAGCGGCGCCCCGTTAGTTTTTCTACATAACTTGCATTTGTTCAGTACTTAATATTAATTATAAGAATAATACAAAGGAAATTGTGTTTGAATATTACTAACTCTTTGTGAGTAAAGCTATATATGTATCTCTTTTTGGTGCTGTCTGATTTTAAAATAAGCAACGCCTTTTCTATCATTAAACAGAGTTGATAAAACTTTAACTGAAGCATCTTCTAAAGAGTTTTAATAGGTCTGTTTCACTGCTATTTATTCTCATGAATTACTAATCAGATTTCAATAATAACAAACATCTAACATTAAACCCTTTCTTCTAATGTAAATTTACATTGCTAAAAACTGAGATTACCTTCACAGACGCTCCAATTGCTATTCTATTATCATTAAGTTGTCTTTTTGTTTATTACTATGACAATTTACCAATTCTTCATATTCTAACCATGATCTTTTCCCAATACCTCACATTCTAATCATGAAACAACATTCTTTTTAGTAATTCATTACACATACTATTTCAGATGTCTATCATATACATATTATTACGTATACAACACAGATGCCACAATTAAAAACATGTCCATGTTGTCCCATGATGACTAGTTTATCTAGTGCTCAAATCTCTTAAAAACATGTTCATTTTGTCTCATGATGACTAGTGTATCTAGTGCTCAATCTTTCATGGTAAGTGTGCTTTGATTGTCGATAATTACAAAAAAAAGTCCAACATCTACACACTGTTTGTTTATTTTTATCATATTCATTCCCCTTACAGTTTTCTTATGTAACTGTTCTGACCGGCTTGTGATACTTTGTATCACTGTTTCCTTGTAACATCTGCTGTTGGGCAAGGTACCAGTCTTTTTCAGACGAGCACGTGAACGGATTCGAAATATTTTATAACAAGCTACTATGCATAGGTTTTCAATGACATAATGCACGCGGAGCGCAGCGTTAAGTTCCATACAATTGAAAAAATATCAACGATAAGTAACGTTCGCGTATACCATGTACATGAAACGTGTCACTTTTCACCTGATATTAATGTATTAATGTTGATGAGGTAAAAGTGTGGATCCGGTAGACTCCGTGTAGCTTTTTTGCTGATATTTATTTTTATGACGTATCATTGTGGAAGGACAACCAGATCATGCGTTTGAGTAGTTGTTTCGAAGGTTGTTCGTTTTATATAGAACTAATATATAAACATTTTGCGAAGTACACCACATTTGGGTTTTGATAAAGCACGTGTGGCATGATAAAGCACGTGGGGCATGATAAAGCACGTGTGGCGTACACGAACACAAAATTTGACTCAGATGAATCATGATCACGATGATGTTTATAAGAATGCGTTTAAATGTGTGTCCACCTTTCTTCTTTTTTTATTTGTTTAAATATATTATTGATGCAATATTATCATGTTAGTTATATGCAAAATTAAAAGTCTCTGTTAGTCACCCGACAGCGTATGTGCATTAATGTTATTTTCGTGTAAAAGAGAGAGAGAGAGAGAGACACACACACATACACACACACACACGAACGCATGCACGCACGCACGCACGCACACACACACACACAGACAGACAGAGCGAGGGGAAGAGTTGCATACAACAGAGACTGGAACAGAGATCTCTATATATATATACATACAGCTGAGATATAAGATAAGAGAATAGAGATAGATAATATACAACACAACGTGAGAAAGAGTAAGAGAGGCGTAGAGAGAGAGAGAGAGAGAGAGAGAGAGAGAGAGAGAGAGAGAGAGAAAGAGGGAGGGAGAGAGAGAGAGAGAGAGAGAGAGAGAGAGAGAGAGAGAGAGAGAGAGAGAGAGAGAGAGAGAGAGAGAGAGAGAGAGAGAGAGAGAGAGAGAGAGAGAGAGAGAGAATAAGACATTTTCGATCAGTGATGTTTTTATATGAGAGCGCTTCCTACCGTATTCGTAAACAAAATGGGCTGTGAACATTTCATGGAAAATTTTTAATGGAATAATTATATTTTATTTACATATTCTTTTATATTGACTACTCAGAGTATGCAGAATTTTGCAGGAAGTTTAGATGCATTGGAAGTATGCAGATAAAAACTGTAATACCGGCACAGTAAATAAAACCTCGGTTCACAATACCAGTACAGATATTTGTATAATATTATAATTATTATTATTATTAATTAAAAAGTATAAATAGTAAACGTAATTGCTATTTAGTTATATAATAGTTTTAGTCATGGTGTGTATTAAATAAATATTTTGCAACATTGTTGACCAATCATTATTTAATATTTTATTAATATTTTAGTGCTCCGTGATTTTTCTGACGTCGTAAATTTCAACTTAAAAGCATGGAAGAGTGCGTCTACTTATTTATATTTATCATAGTTCTCCTTGTTCCAAATTCATAAAATTCATAATTTGTAATTTTGGAATAACAGTGACAATGCTACTTTAGTTTTGTGTACTTTTGCCTACGAATTTTCTTTAATTTAGCTTATAAAATCAGGCCTGCCAATTCTCCGGATTTTTCAGTCGCTCTCCGGATCTCCGGATTTAAGTGTAAAATCTCCGGATTTTTCATCAAAACAAAATGTTTATGATTTAACAGCTATATTTTCATAGTTTATCAACTATTTCCCGAATTGTCCTGTTACGCTCTCTAGTCGGAGAAGTATTTACAAGTGCCAAATCAACGGGGTCATCTGTGTAATGAACTGACTGAATATACAATTACCATCTAAGGGCATAAATAGTTCCTTCAGTGACAATTTGTGCTTTAAAAAAAGTAGTGCGAAAGTCAAGTCGCGAGCCTCAAATTTTCATTTAAAAATGTTCTTTGCGCGCTTTAAATCTTAAATTTTAAAAGTCTTATGATTTTGTGTTAAAAAGTTTTGGCAGGCCTGTAAAATAATAACGTCACATTTTGGACTGTTCCGTAGATAAGTTTCTAGTCCTATTAGATCATTTATTGCAACGTAACAAAACATGGTATCGAGTATCTGTTTAACTCATTCGATTTCTTATGCGCTGGCTAAAATAGTGTATGGATATTAAAATTTACGTAAAAAATGAGCGCGATATCGAAAAAGTCCACGTATTATTTAAGCAGTCCTCGTACAAGTTCGGGAATGATTTTCAGAAAAAATGATACATACAACTTTTTTGAACACACCTCCAAATCAAGTTTATAGTAACGAAGACAAATTGGTAGAGTTTATGATTACACATACACAAAAGATGCGTTGCGTGATAGTAAGAAGACATAATATGAAAGTCATCAAGTTCAGGGTTCTTCCATTGGCAACCACGTCGGTTAACTTCGGGTTACCAATGGCAACCGATGGTAACGTTTGATAACAAAGTCACGGAAAGATTGGTTACCAACGTTCTACCTATAGGTGAACCAACGGCTAACGACGGTGACCGATGGTTACCACAACTGAATCCTATTACACTTTCGGTAATCGAAGGGATAACCATGAACGCACCCAAAACAAATGCATAATGACGCAGATGAACAAGGCCTTGGTGAAATAAACTTTAAAGCGACACACGGCAATCGTAAAGTTGTTATCAAACATTGAAATTAGCGTCCCGTAAATCTGGTTACATATAATTAAATCAAAGTTTTGAGTATTAATTTGTTCTTCTTATTCTATCATAGGTTTAAATATATCACCAGTTAGTAATATGCGTAAACAATTCACTTTTTACTATTCTTTAAAATTAATATCAATGATTAAACAAACGCAATTTATGTGAAAAAGTAGCAAATGATATAATTATCCACACAAGAAATTGCCTAGATGTCAGGATTTTCAATTTAACATTTTCTAAAGAGGAGACACAATACCCCGATAACCCCTTTTACTGACTATATCATGTCTTTCTGGCTGATGAAAATTGTACATAATGTTTTGTTCATTTGCATAGTCATACACTGTTCATGTACATAGCCTTACACATTTGTGTACATAGTCATACATTGATCATGGACATAGTCATACACTGTTCATGTACATATACATACACTGTTCATGTACATATTCATATACTGTTCATGTACATAGATATACACTGTTCATGTACATATTCATATACTGTTCATGTACATAGACGTACACTATTCATGTACATATTCATATACTGTTCATGTACATATGCATACACTGTTCGTGTACATATTCATACACTGTTCATGAAAATATTCATATACTGTTCATGTACATATGCATACACGATTCATGTACATATTCATGTACTGTTCATAGACTGTTCATGTACATATTCATATAATGTGCATACACTGTTCATGAACATATTCATATAATGTTCATATACTGTTCATGTTCATATTCATATACTGTTCATACACTGTTCATGTACATATTCATAAACTGTTCATACACTGTTCATGTACATATTCATATACTGTTCATGTACATATTCATATACTGATCATGGACATTTTCATAGACTGTTCATGTACATATTCATATACTGCTCATACATTGGTCATGTACATATTCATATACTGTTCATGTACATATTCATATACTGTTCATATACTGTTCATGTACATATTCATATACTGTTCATACACTGTTCATGTACATATGCATATACTGTTCATACACTGGTCATGTACATATTCATATACTGTTCATACACTGTTCATGTACATATACTGTTCATAGACTGTTCATGCACACATTCATATACTGTTCTTAGATTGTTCATGTACATATTCATATACTGTTCATAGATTGTTCATGTATATATTCATACACTGTTCATGTACATATTCATATACTGTTCATACACTGTTCATGTACATATTCAAATACTGTTCATACACTTTTCATGTACATATTCATATACTGTTAATACACTGTTCATGTACATATTCTAATTCATAAACTGTTCATATACTGTTCATGTAAATATTCATATACTGTTCATTAACACATTCATATACAGTTCATACACTGTTCATGTACATATTCATATACTGTTCATACACTGCTCATGTACATATTCATACACTGTTCATGTACATATTCATACACTTTTCATGTACAGATTCATATATCGTTCATGTACACAGCCAAATACCGTTCATGTACATATTCATATACCGTTCATGTACATATTCATACCAGTTTATTAATATAATCATACACTGTTCATGGACGTATCATACACTAGTCATGGGCACAACATTAATTATTCATATAGTCATACAATGTTCATGTACATAGTCATATACTGTTCATGCACATAGTCATACTGTCCATGTACATAGTCGTATATTGTTCATGTATATATTAATATAATGTTCATGTACATAGTCATATAATGTGCATGTACACAGTCATACACAGTTCGTGTGCATAGTCATACACTGTTTATGTCGTAATCTGTTCATGTACATAAAGTTACACCGTTCATGTACATAAAGTTACACTGTTAATGTACATACAGTAGTCATACACTGTTACTGTACATATTAATAAACTCAGCACTCACTACAGATACATTATGTTTTCTTCGTTATTGTTTCATCTCTTCCGACCGCACTGATGGACGTTATTTAGTTGTATCGCTCCGCGTTAACCGACTTTGAAGTTTGGTACGATAACATACAGCTTTAAAGGGACACATGACACTTCTGAATTGTTAATCAAGTATTGAAATCAGCGTCTCGGTTTGTTTATCCATCATTAGTTTGCCTTTAAACCTGCTTGCATATAAATAAATAAAATGTTGAGTTTCTTTGTTTTCGTCTTATTCTACCATAGGTTTTAATGTATTATTGGTGCATCATAATCCATAGTTAATACTATGCAAATAACAATTTGCTTAAAAACTATTTTGATAATTAATATTAATGATTGAACAAATGCAAGTTATGTATAAAACCTAACGGGACGCCGTGAGTTTAAAAAAAAAATCACCGTTTGTCCCTTTAAATCAAATATTGGGGGCGTCCGTTACCGAGTGGTTAGTCTCCGACTTGAAATCACTTGCCCCTCACTACCCCGTAAGCGTTAGCTCCAATGATAAGAACCAAAGTCTTCCAAAACCATGGTAAAAACGGCAATCGGAATACCTCGCCTATTAGTCTGGAACCTTTCCTCTACTGCGCTCGCTGAGAGTAGCAAGCGCAGTAGGGGAAGGGTACCATACTACTCGCTTGTTATACTATCTCCGTAGACTGGTCCCCGATTTTCCTGCGAGCGCATTAGGGGAAGGGTACCAGACTACTCGCTGATATACTATCTCCATAGACTGGTCCCCGATTGTCCTTGACACCTCACTAAATCTTCTTTCTCAGAAACCGCTAGGTCAATTTTGACCAAACTTCACATGGCTGATCAGGGGTTTTTGTTGTTTTTTAAGATCAAAGATGGCCACATTAGATTTGTTACAATTACTTCTTGTAAACTGCGACTTTAGGAATGTGGGTTCGAATCTCAGGAGGTAAATGTTTTTTTGTTTGATCACTCTTCTTCCGTCTTCCATCCATCGTCCTCAACGCGACATCCAAGATGGCTGCCATTACCATAAAAGGTCAACACCTTAAAAAATCTTCCTCTGAAGAACTACTAAACAGATTTCAACAGTTTTCATTATTAATGATCGCCAACACCTGGACTATCAAGTATCTATCCACGGGTTCAAATATGGCCGCGCCCCGGGATTCAAAGTTTTTATAAAGATTGTATTTTACAAAGATTTATATAGGGCTTTTCTGAAACTAGAAAGCACAGAGCTCGCATGTATTGAATCAGCCTATGGGTCTCTACCATGTGTGTTTAAATTGCGACCCTTAGGTCCCCAACACGGGATCACATGTTTACATAGATTTTATATAGAAACTATTTAAACAAAATCTTCTTCTCCGAAACCTCTTGGTCCATTTTGACCAAACTTCACGTAGATGATCATTAGATGAATTGTTTTCAAATTTATTAAAATTAGTTGAAAGCAAATTAGTTCAAAGCAACAACCAAGATGCCGAAATTACCATAAAAGTTCAAAATATTAAAACATCTGCTTCTCAAGAGAATTCGGTATCAGAAATGGTCCCACAACAGGGATCCCGTGTGTTACATATCCTACTATTCTGCAGCTTAAAGCCGATAGCAGAAAATTGATGCGTACTGCATATTAAAAATATATGTTCTTGCCGTGTAAATCCTTGCAATAAGGTGATCGCTTTGAGGCCACTGGGTCTCTAGTGCTATTTTCATTATCATGTTTTACTTATATTGCCTATTAATACTATCTAGATTGTCGGGAATTTCTTTATTTACAATGTCCAGGTTTATTGTGATGACACATGTTAAGTGTGATGTTTGGCGGCTCCAAAGAACCTAGGGTCCGGTTTTATGAAACATCTTAGAACAATTTTGATCGTAAGTTAATTTCTTAAATTGAACGGGATTTCATTTCATTTTCTTACACATTTGATATTTCTGCACATAATGCACTCATAATTGTCTACATTGAATGCTTAGGTGCAAACATGTGAACAGTTTTAAAATTTGAGACTGATTATAAGATGTTTAATAAAACGGGGCCCATGTTTACCCCACCCCGACCCACCCTCCAGCGGCCTGTTTGTCGCTGACCGTTTCAAGGCGGTAGCCCTATTGTCATTCATTTTGTGTTTGTGGCATCGCATGCTGTTATTTGTCCTTGTAATTGTTGTCTATTCTGAATGCGTGGTTTGGTTTTTCTGCGTTATGTGAATGCTAAATGTATTGTTCGACTTGATAGCTGCGATTTTAGCTGCTCGGCAGTTTGTTTACTTATGACAGAAGTGTTGAAAATATGTCTAGTATATTTGCTTTGAAATCGGAGGGCAAGTAAAGGTAGAAAAAGAGGAAAATTTTGCTCGTAACCATTATGGATTGAAACAAGACATTAACATGATGTTTCGTGTATGTTAACGTTAGTTTATTAATTTTCCTATAACTGGTGAAATTCTTGTAATGAATATATCGATATTTGTTTGGGTATGTAAAATCAGCATTATTTCTGGCTCACTAATGTTACTATTTCTGCTACTAATAATAACAGTGATAAATTACTTAACCAAGAAATGGATGTAGAAAAATGCATCCATAATGAGTATATGTTGGAGTAACGAATGTGGTAATCCCATAAAAGCAAACAATAATGACACTCCGACACGACCTATGTCAGTCAAAAGAACACTTAGCGTGTATTAACTTCGAATTTCAAAGTTATATCATGATTTATTTGACTCCAGGATCATCTCAGAGCAGTCTTCAAACGTTTATAGACAAATTGTTGGTATCCCTATGGGTACGAACTGTGCACCCCTTGTCGCAGATTTGTTTTTATATTGCTATGAAAGATATTTCATGGTGAGTCTTTCACCAGATACCCAGGCAGATGTTATTGAAGCATTTAATGACACCTCTCGGTATCTGGATGACATATTAAACATTGACAACCCTTTCTTTTATACTATGGTTAATAATATATACCATAAAGAACTTCAACTTAACATAACTAATATTTCTGATACTAACGCTTCTTTTCTCGACTAACATCTCTCCATTGAAAATGGTGAAATAATTAGCAAAATATATGACAACAGAGATGATTTTAATTTTGATATTGTTAATTATCCCCATTTAGATGGGGATGTTCCCCGAGCAACTTCTTATGGGGTCTATGTGTCTCAACTTATTCGTTTTCCTAGAGCTTGAACTCGAGTTGAGGTCTTTAATATTCGTAATCTTTGTATAACTAAAAAGCTACTCCATCAGGGGTACCGTTACCAGAAACTTCGTAAAACATTTGCAAAATGTTGTTATCGTAACCCTTATCTTCTTTCCAAATATACAAATAATTTAAGAACTCTTCTGCGACAAGGACTATCACAACCTGACTTCTATGGTGATGTACTTCGTAAAATCCTTGGTCATGATCACTTTCTTACTATCTTTCTTAAACTTGTTAAAAGGTTTATCAAAAGAGGTTATGGCCCTGTCATTTTGCAACGCACTGCATGCTTGGTGGTGGACCCATTTGCAGATCGCCAATAAACTTTCCTCTTTAATTGTGCGATGACCGGACAGGCCATATGGTGACGTCTACCTAAAGCCCAAAAGAACGGTGACGTTTGATGTTTGTCTGCAGTCTTGTCTTGTCGTGCTCTCAATGGTTTATTCTCTTGTTGCTCTGACTTCTGCCAAGTCATTGAGTACCTTCTTTGTGGCTTTCTAAGTTATTTGTTTTTGTATTTATATATCAAGAGCATCTTTGTGTTTTACTTATATTGCCTATTGATGCTGCCTTGTTTGTTGGACAATAGTTCATGGCGGAGATTTCTTTATTTACACTGTCCCGTTTTATTGGGTTGACAGTAGGGTAAGTGTGAGATTTGGTGCACCCTAGAACCTGGTTTAACCCCTAGCGGCCTCTTTTGCCACTGACCGTTCCAATGCGGTAGCCCTATTGTCAACCCGTTTGTGTTTGTGATGTCTATTTGGCATTTTATTCATCTTTAAAGTTGTTCTTTGTTTCTGACAGTCGTTCTTGAATGCTACTTTTTCTGTTCGATTTTTATATCTATATTCAAGAAAGCAGAAAACGTTTTGATTTAATAAAATCCTATTGGATTTCACTATCATGGACACATTCAAGTGTAGAATTTCCATTTGATAAGAATAGTGTATACGTATAAAATAGACATAATATTTGAGGGAAACAACTCGTTGTTTTATTTGTGAAAAATAAGTATTTGTTGTTGTTTTTTTGTGTCAGTCGTCATTTAGATAATGTAATGTACTTTAAAAAAGACAAACATTGTCAATATAACAAATGTGCATATATATTCAGGTTAATTACATTACATACACTAAGCTGATTTATCGAACTGGTAAGTAGATATTTAATAAGCTAAACTAAATTTGTCGATACAGTTAAATGAGTACTTTGAGAAAACCAAATTTAAAGATATAACTATCTATACATACTACTGATTTATAATCTTATTAACACACTTCCGACACGTCATGCGAATAAGTGTTTGTCTAGTGTGTGTTGTAAAGTTTAATGTAATATATTTGATCCTGGTGAAGTGATCTTAAACGTAAAGTGTTTAAGTCAAAGGTGTAGAAGTGTTGACAGATGTGCCACATTGTTATCGCATTACGTGGTCCGAGTATTAACTTTCATACCCCATCCAACCCTTTCTCCAAAAAGCGAAAATGGGGTTAACTGAAATACAACCTTAATTTCGGCTTAAAAGTTTGCATTTTGTAAAATTAAAACATTTTATAGTGTTTTTTTTTAAACAGATCATTACATTTTTCTTTAAAAAATGTTTTATGTATAAAAGAAGAACCAATGAAGGAAACAAGGACGAAAGGATTGAATGAAGAAATAATGAATAAATAAAGGAAGGATGTACACTCAAATGTAGCTCATATACTCTATATACTTTTAGATGTATAGCGAATATTATTGTAAACATGTTTGTTTCATGATTTTACGGAGGAAAGGAGGGTGGGACGTGCGAAAGTATGGAGGGACGTGGAAAGGCAAAAAGGCCAAAAGAAATAAAGAAAGGAAGGAAGGAATGCAATAGGTAAGAAATAGGTAATGACGTAAAAAAATGAATGAAGGAATGAAGGAAGTAACTACACATTTATATGCTATATAGCAGACAAACTATCGTAATTGCAACTACATTGACATCAATGACTGTATTTAGTTAAGAGCTGCCTATTTAAGAGCCTTCGGCAGCTGATTCTTACGTGAGATTTGTGTTTGTCTATGGTTAAGATACTGTGAATCATGTAGTTGACGAGAAGCATGCATTACAACTTCAATTCCTAGTGAACTCGTCTAAAAAACTTGAATGGTATATACACATATTTTTCAATGTTCAAAGGTTACCGTTTTACTTGCTGAAATGACGTTTTCGGAGATCAGTCTACTGAAGAGTAACATACAGTTATTATTGTATGACTGTATATGAGCAACACAACTTCCATTAGCCTCTGTAGCGCATTTGGTTGAGGCGTCGTGTTAGTGCCGGGGAAGTCAGGGTTCAAGCCTGTTGATTTACTTTCCCCCTTTTGTTTTTAAATTTCATTATTATAGTTTTCATTATTGCAAACGTAATTTAGCAATGAACAGTTCCTTTACATTTTTTTCTTTGATAACGCAATCTTATATTTTTTCACAAGGTAGCAGTGAACAGTTTATATGTGTTGTAATGCACACGATAACGCACACGTATCCGTTAAATGTGAACAACTGTATTTCTGTGCTTAAGTTTACTTCTAGCACGTCGTGTTATAGGGGTTAATTGTAATCAATTAAGGCATGTAAATTTATTTGAACAAAGAGAAGCGAGGTCGCCCACCTTGATTAAAATGTTTGGTAGGAAGAACTGATGGTAAAAATCGGTAGAATGTGACTTGTAAGAAAAAACGTCGTGTATATGTCTCCGTGACAACATTATTTTTTTTCAATATTGTTTTAACACCTGTGACTTGATCTATTATTATGTTAAATTCCTACCCAGATATATGCTATTTTTATTTTACACTTGCTTAAAACCTTGCTTGGTTAGCTTGAATCTATAACGAAACAAGTTACACATATAATACAAAACCAATATAGATGACAGCGTAGATGTGGTCTTGGTTAGATATAGGGAAAACTCACGAGTGTTAGCGGGTGACCAGCGTACCCTCTCAGTACAGGAACATAATTCGGAGTGCATTGGAGAGATAGCAGATTGCATTAGAGAGATCCCTCACTGCAAAACAAATCAGGGACACGATACATCCTGTCTACTTACCATCATATGTTCTTATTGTTTTCCTTATTTTCTACAATATCGATTAGGCGAACACTTTTATTGCCTAATTGGCCGTTTATGTATTAATGTCATTGTCACCGAAAATGAACATGCATCGATTGTGCTTGACATACATTCCCCAATAAGTTCATAAACTCAAAGATGTTCGAAGGCCTACTTATTTTACAAATATAATCATTACAGGTAGCGGTAGCGCAGACGGTAGTAGTCTGTAGCGCGCTCGCATCTCACCAATGCTACCCGGGTTCGATTCCCAGTATCGACATGGTGTCGTCTGCTCGGAGAAGCGTGTTTTCCCTGGTCGTCCTCTTACATCATCAAAACCACTATAATGCGATAATCTGCGCGATCGAGGTTATTGCGTAAATATAAATGTGTAGCCCGATTAGTATAAATTTATATATTCACATCGACAGGGAAACAAATTCGTGCAACTTATGTATAGCCCTATTCGTAATAGATGTATAAAAAAATAAAAGTATAATTTGACATAGATACAATTTATTTCTACATCGTACACAATACAAAGGTAACCCATGTAACATACATTTGAAGGTTAGCTCAACAAGTAGCCCATCCTTGTTTTTTTTTCCAGAAACTTGAAACTTGGCATGCATTATCTCTTTGTCTCCAAGTTTAACAAGGACATTAAAATGTCGATGTCATGGTCATGAAGAGTTAAATAAAAATCGTCTTATTCGTCCTAAAAGAAATAATTTAACTATGTGTTGGCAGGTCCCTGGTGTTGGCGACTTGTTAACTTGTAAAGGCTGTCAAATACTTCAAAAGTGTGTCACAGTGTAACTTACTGTCTCAGGGACTCGATATACTAGTATGTTTATTGTTAACCTTTAGTTTACGGAGATGACAGAGACTTTGTGTCAAGTATTTGTGTATAATATTACATCAAATTTGCATTAAATCCCCTGATGTACACAGCCGTTAATAGAAACAACTAATTAGAAACGTACGCTTCGTTAAAAAGGCACGCTGACCTTTTAACTCTTGTGTTTACATACACATTATCTGTGCTATAAATAAACCATTTGGATCTGCACATTTCCTGTGTTGTGCTTAGCGTCGGCGCAGCGTGTAGAGGATACAGCGTAATAAGTACACACATAGTTATTCGGCATTGTGTGTACAGCTTAATTTTATTCAGTTTATTTGTTAGCGTAATTCTCAAAGTTGTAACGCTTCCGAGTGCTTCGTCAACTGTTTCAGTTTATGTGTTAATAAGCATATTCTGCCTTTAAAAAATGTCATTGCGGTTGTAATGTTTTTTTTCTGCATTTGAATACTTGCACATGTTTAGACTAGTTCAAAATACAATTGTTTGTTATGCTTATAGCAATAGTTTATTATTATGTACAACACATACAATAACTGCGTTAAACACAAGAACGTGTAACGTTTCTGGTAAAACAGAAATTCCTTGTTATGGGTTGGCGAGTTGTCCGTCGTCCGTTCGTCGTCCGTCGTCTGTCCGTCGTCCGTCCGTAAACTGTTGTCTTGTTTACGCGTTAAGGACTTCATTAATAATTGGATCTTGAAGAAACTTTGCCAGTTTTTTTATATCAATAAAAGCTCAGACGAGTTCGAAAACCAGCAAGATGGGAATAGTAACACCAGAGTTATGGCCCTTGTTTTGCTGAAAATGCTATAGTAAGCCTTGTTTACACTCTAGCACCTTCATTTTGTATTTGATCTTTACGAAACTTTGCCAGTGTATTTATATCAACGGAAGCTCGGATGAGTGGAAAACCAGCCAGAGCGGATCAGTAACACCAGAGTTATGGCCCTTGTTTTGCTGAAAATGCTATGTTCTGCCTTGTGAACACTGTAGCACCTTCATTTATTATTTGGTCTTTACCAAATTTACATAGATTGTTAATATCAATACAAGCTCGGAAAGGTTCAAAAACCAGCCAGATTAAACCATTTACGCTGGAGTTATAGTCTTTGGTTTTGTTAAAAAATGTCATATTCTGCATTTTGAACACTCCAGCACCTTTATTTATTATTTGATCTTCACCAACTTTAATAGCAATACAATATTGGACCAATTTGAAAACCAGCCAGATTGGACCATTTACACCGGAGTTATGGCCCTTGTTTTTTTAAATACGCTATAATTTGGCCTTGTTAACACGATAGGGCTTTCATTTTTCATCGGATCTTTAACAAACTTTACCAGATTGTTGATATTAATAAAAGCTTGAAGGAGTTTGAAAACCTGTCAGATCGGATTAGTAACACCGGATTTACGGCCCTTGATTTAGTTAAAAATGCTGTATTTTGCCTCATTAAGACGATAGGGCCTTCATTTGGCCAGATTTTAATACAACTTTGCAGGAATGATCAGTACCAAATCCAGTTATGCATATCGTTACCATCTTCCGGTTGAATGATGATTGGCGGAATTATGGCCTTTTTAAATACACAAACTTTGTCCGGACTATTTTTCCTGAACCCCTGGCTGGATTTCAACGAAACTGTGTATGAATGATCAGTACCAGGCCTAGTTGTGCATATCTTTGCTATGTTCCGGTTGAATGACTTTTGGCGGAGTTATGACCCTTTAAACGTTTTAAAACACAAACTTTGTCTGGACTAGTTATCCTGAATCCCTTGCCGGATCTCATCGAAACTTTGCAGGGATGATCAGTACCAAGCCTACTTATGCATCTCATCGCCGTATTTGGTTTGGACGATTTTTGGCGGAGTTATGGCACTTTAAATGTTTTAATACACGCATTTTTTCCGGACTAGTTCTCCTTAACTCCTGACTGGACTTCAGTGGAACTTTGCAGGAATAATCAGTACCAGGCTTAGTTGTGCATGTCATCGCCATGTTCCAGTTGACTTTTTTTGCGGAGTTATAGCCCTTCAAATGCTTTGATGCACAACATTTATCTAGACTAGTCTCTCCTGAACGCCTGGCTGGATTTCAACGAAACTTGGCAGTGATGATCAGTACCAAGCCTAGTGTAACAACACAACACACACATATGTAAAAGTTCGTATAGTTTATTGAGTTGAATAGCAATGTGATCGTATAATTTTATTAAACAAGTAATCGTTGATGTAAGCAAGTTCAGTTCAAAATACATATTTAATCAGTTACTTCTGCAACAGAGTCAGATTCAGTGACTTCCTAACTCTAACAACAATCTTGTTGCCGTAAACACCAGCAAAGTTCGCAACACCGAACCGTTCATTATCGAACCAAGATCCTACCCGACAGCCTAACCTTTATAGCACTATCTGCCTACCGTAACTGCTGTGTCTCTGCCGCTTTATGCAGGCCAATATATACTAAATCAACCTAAGAATATGTCAATAATATTCTCATTGTTTTCTGTATTTTGAGCTTGATTAGAGATATGGTTAAATAACTGCAAAATAACGAGTGTAAATCGTCTGCTTTGATTGCATGAACATATTTTAAAACTGTGATCTACAATAGTGTATTACCATTGTATTACGAACCTGTGATTTACAAACGTTTATTACCATTGTATTACGAAACTATGATCTACAATAGTTATGACCATTGTATTACGAAACTGCGATCTGTAATAGTGTATGACAATTGTATTGCGAAACTGCGATTTACAATATTGTATTACCATTGTATTACGAAACTGTGATCTACAATAGTGTATTACCATTGTATTACGAAACTGTGATCTACAATAGTGTATTACTAATGTATTACGAAACTGTGATCTACAATAGTGTTTTACCAGTGTATTACGAAACTCTGATCTACAATAGTTTATTACCATTGTTTTACGAAACTGTGATCTACAATAGTTTCTTACCATTGTATTACGAAACTGTGATTTACAATAGTTTATTATCATTGTATTACGAAACTCTGATCTACAATAGTTTCTTACCATTGTATTACGAAACTGTGATTTACAATAGTTTATTATCATTGTATTACGAAACTGTGATCTACAATAGTTTATGACCATTGTATTACGAAACTGTGATTTACAATAGTTTATGACCATTGTATTACGAAACTGTGATCTACAATAATGTATCACCATTGTATTACGAAACTGTGATCTACAATAGTTTATTTCATTGAATTGCGCTTGTATTACGAAACTGTGATTTACAATAGTGTATTACCATTGTATTACGAAACTGTGATCTACACTAGTGTATTACCATTGTATTACGAAACTGTGATTTACAATAGTGTATTACCATTGCATTACGAAACTGTGATCTACAATAGTTTATTACCACTGTATAACGAAACTGTGATCTACAATAGTTTATTACCACTGTATAACGAAACTGTGATCTACAATAGTGTATTACGAAACTCTGATCTACAATAGTTTATTACCATTATATTACGAAAGTGTGATCTACAATAGGTTATTACCATTGTATTAACAAAATGTGATCTACAATAGTGTATTACCATTGTATTACGAAACTCTGATCTACAATAGCGTATTACCATTGTATTACGAAACTGTGATTTTCAATAGTTTTTGGCCTCCTTTCAGAACACATGGCATATGTTCAATACCGGTCCGTAAATTTTTTCCCCAGCGATAATAATGCATAAAGGTAAATGCCAAACTGTGTGTCATATATACTGGGCATGTTATACATGTATAAAGGGATAGTATAAACGCAGTTTTTACATTTCAACGCCATATATTATACACAATAACACTGGCAGTTGTGAGACAAACCATCAGACACCCAATATCACAGTTGGTTCTGCGTTCTACTTTCTCCGTTCTACATTCAAACTTAGTTCTCCGTTCTACATTCGAACCTAGTTCTCCGTTCTACATTCGAAACCAGTTCTCCGTTCTACATTCGACTTGAGTTCTCCGTTCGACATTCAACTTGAGTTCTCCGTTCTCAAACTTAGTTCTCCGTTCTACATTCGAACCTAGTTCTCCGTTCTACATTCGAAACCAGTTCTCCGTTCGACATTCAACTTGAGTTCTCCGTTCTACATTCGACTTGAGTTCTCCGTTTGACATTCAACTTGAATTCTCCGTTCTACATTCGACTCCAGTTCTCCGTTTGACATTCAACTTGAATTCTAATTCTACATTCAAATCCAGTTCTCCGTTTTACATTCCACTTGAGTTCTCCGTTCGACATTTGAACCCAGTTCACCGTTTTACATTCAATTTGAGCTTTCCGTTCGACATTCAACTTGAGTTCTCCGTTCTACATTCGGCTCCAGTTCTCCGTTCGACATTCAACTTGAGTTCTCCGTTCGACATTCAACTTGAGTTCTCCGTTTGACATTCGACCCCAGTTCTCCGTTCTACATTCGAATCCAGTTCTCCGTTCTACATTCCACTTGAGTTCTCCGTTCGACATTCAACTTGAGTTCTGCGTTCTACATTCGAACCCAGTTCTCAGTTCTACATTCAAACCTAGTTCTCCATTCTACATTCGACTTGAGTTCTCCGTTCGACATTCAACTTGAGTTCTCCGTTCTATATCTGACTCTATTTCTCCGTGCTACGAAAAATTAAAAACAAAATCTGAAAATAGACATATTTTAACAAATAGTGTGTGAGATATGTAAGTTATATAAACGTATATAAATTCGTCTTTTGGGCACTCTAGCCCCTGCATGTTTTATCCAAAACACCTTGTTTAAATCCGGTGTGTGTGTGTGTGTGTGTGTGTGGGTGTGGGTGGGTGGGGGGGGGGGGGTTGAGTGGGGTGTAAAATTGGTTCAGTAAATACATTTTTCTGATTTTATTTTAGCTCTATAAGTGGTGTGGGAATTGGCGTTGGCGTCCGTTAGCGGCAGTTTCCGCTCAGTCAATTCTAATCAAATTTCCCACGGATTCTCCTGAGTGTGCTAACTACTCAACTATCTATCAAGCTTATCGTTATTGTTTTCATGAAAATGGCTCTGCCCCGGGGATCTAAAGTATGTATATGGAAATTGTGCACGATCGAGAAAAACTTGAAAAATCTTCTTCTCCAAAATCACAAGGCATATAGTTCTCATATATTGCATGTTAAATCAGCTTAATATGGTCCTCTACCAAGATTGTTCAAATGGTGACCCTTGTGTTATATCTGGCCCGGCCCCGGGGTCACAGTTTTACATAGAGTTATATAAGAGAATATTATACCTCATTTGCATATTCCACTCTTTGTTTAATGTGACGTCATCCGGTCCATAAACTTGCATATTGACCGGGCGCCCGGTCCGATAGCTATATTAACGGACGTGTGAAAAAAAGGACGTCAAAATAAATCATAAAACGTATTGATTCGCTTCGGTCCATATAACATTCTAGGTCTGACTGCCCAGTCCATAAACTTGCATATGGACCGAAGCACCATACATTATCTGTTAAATATTTAAAACAATTTTCTTTTTTGAAACTACAGAGCCGGAGGTTTAATATTTTGAATTTTCCATATCAGTTCGGGGTCCTCTGCCAAGTGTGTTCAATTCGAGACCAAGGGGTCAAATTTGGCCCCACTTCAGGGGTCACATGGGATAAAGCTTAGACTATTTCTTTCCAGAAACCACAGTTTCACACTAATTGAGCATGCACAGCAGATACAAGCATCCAACCGGCATCGGCCCCGGATTCTTCACACCCTCGTTTCAGCTCAATATGTATAACGTAAACAAGTAGATAAATTCTTATCAATTCATCACATTATTATTTAGTAACGATAATGACGGATGGCAGATAACGTCGTATCAGCGAATGTTATCACAGCATACATTAGGTCCTTGACCTTTAACTGTAAAAGATCCGTGAAGCTTATTACGTTTCAGTTTAGTACAACATTAATATTATTATTCCGGGGCAAGAATAAGGCCACTGCTTATTCAGGCAGATGGGTATTCAAGTTCATTTTGTCATGTTTTGTCATATTCATTAAAGGTCTTCATCATCACTCCTGTATTGTTTTATGTGCTGCTTGAGTGATGGCAGAAAACAATGGTCGCCGCTCCGGCAAAACATGGAGTTTTTACAACATAATTAGAATCAACTCTGCAGTTCTGCAGATGAGAAGTTTCCAGGCCCATTCTGCATTTTTTTTTAAAATTATAGAGCGGAAATTCCCTAGTTGCGTTTCTTTTTCACTTTAGTATATTTAGTTTTATATATTCTATCAATTGTTGTTTATAAAGCTTTTTTTTTTTTGGTTGCGTCCTGTGAACGTTACACCGTGATCGACTTTTTCATCTCTGCATCGACTTCTATAAACGGATTATCTAGTCTCTCATAATGCGCCCCGTGTGGTTCCCGGGCAAATAATTGGGCCACTGCAGATCTCATTAGAGGTGTAGGCAGAGGGATAGACCCCCCTCTACCACAACCCGCCCCCCCCCCCCACCCAAAAAAATAAAATAAAAATAAATATCATGTTTATTTTATCATTTATTGTTCATGCTGATTAAAGGTCTTCATCATCACCCCTGCATTGTTTCAGGTGCCATCTCGCTCACATCACTAGAGCAGCGGCAGAAAAACAATAAACGTGGCTCCAACGTAAATGGAGCGGCTACAATAGAATTTGCAGCAACTCTGCCAATTCTCCATATTTTATCTCGATTTAAATGGAGGATGAGCCTGACATGTTCATTCCTGTTAGGCGCCATATAACATTTCATGTGTTGGTGTGCCTTAAAACCCAATTCAAAAACTCTCATAATGCGTTCATCAGTACTTGTGACCTTTCTGAAATCTATGAAGATTTGATCTTCGATTATTCTTCTATCACTTACATCTTCTCACGTATACCTATCTAATCACACGAATACATATCTAATCGGCCAAGAGCCGGTGATCAATCGTTCGATTATATATTAAATGAGTGTGTGTCAGTAGCAGTCGGAAGCAGATAAGAAATTATTCTGTTTACCTTCTCATGACGAGTTTCCGGATTGGTTCAAACTCATAGGGAAGAGCCGGATTGTTGTTTTTCATATACATTTTCAAGGGTACAGTTATCTTTCGCATTCTCTCAGAGTCGAATCAGGCAGATACACACAAAATAGGGTTAACAAAGAAACTTGAAAAAATAATGTACGACGCAGTGTATGACTTCATATAAGGCGTCGAAAGTCAGTACGTGTCATGTGACCTAACGCGTTATGTGAAAAAAGTAACGACATGTGACTCAGGTCATACCCTGCGCACAAGTAATACATTGCACCATGCCGGTGAGTTAGTGTCGATTCTAACGGATGGCGGGAGGTATACATTTTTACAAATCTGTATATACTCGTATATGTTGCCTATAGGTTATAATAGCGTAAATGAGTCTCCATTGCCCTTCCATAGTAAAGTTAGAATGTTGACAACCTGTTAAAAACTCAAACCTCGTTAGAATTCTGGGAAACTTATTTATCATGCAAATAAACATGTCTGCTATTAAACATCAACAAGGAAATAGGGGCTTTAATACCTTCTAAGAAACATTTCTTCAGTTGTATACTAACACCGGGTCAAAGGTCAACACTA